>LR142735.1:0-10096 GCA_900659605.1 Tisbe holothuriae
TTGTATCCTGCTTTCCAAAATGAGGGCTGCAAAATTAGGCTTCAAAACTGGCAGGGCCTGAAAAAGCATCTTCAGTTTAAAGCCCTCAAGCCATAAATAAGAGCAACAATAATGAAAATATAAGGGGTCCATATAAAATTTCCTGATCTGCTCTGTATTTTTTTAATTCATAGGTACTTTGATAAAGACACGTTTTAGGCCATTATTGGGGCAATACTTTAGGACACTATATAAAAAACACCCTGTATGTAGTTTACACTCACAATGAATGGCTCACTTTAACATAAATATGTCCAGGTCTTCATCGATAATAAATCGGGCACCTTTACCTGTTGTCTCTTTTCCTCCAGATCTCCTGGGGGACTGATTCGAAATTGTGGCAAAAATGTCCAATTACCATTTGTTGTTGTTGGAAAGTCCAGAGTGCAAACAGAAAAATACCAATAGGTAGCAAACGGTAGATTGGATCAGCTCTCCCCGGTGGGGAAGAATAATGAGAGGAGAAATACGAATCATGTTTATGGTCAGCGTCCCGTTAGTACGGTCAAGAATAATTCGACCTGTGAGAAATTGCATCATGACCCGGAGATGACGCCAACAACAACATGTGTAGCTCTTGATCCCGCTGGCGTTGTTTACACGACCGATCCCCCGTCTTTTTTCTTTCTTTTCGCGCGTTGCAGTCTCCACCGCCGTAAATAGCGTTTCTTTTCGGCCGGTTTCTTCCCGGTCACGTCATTGACGACGCAAGGTTATTGAACTATACGGGATAAATTAATGGCTTCTAAGGAGACGCAATGAAAGCTACGTATATTACTGGTTGGGTCCATAGTCCGGGTTTAAAGCTCCTTGGTCCCATTTCCCATTAACATCAGGAAATTGGTTAGTTAATGTCAAGATACAAGAATAGTATATATTCTATAGATTTATATTTGGTAGGAAGAAATGTCTCGGCTTTCATCGTTATGATTATGCTGAACTAACCTTACCTGAGGTTAATTACAAAGACGTGCGGTTCATATCTGACGGGTTTAGATCCAGGTATCCGTAGATCTCTAGACAATTTTTGAGTAAACATTTTTGGGGAAAACTGGTTAACTCCTGTAAAAGTTGACACTGACGTCATAACCAAGTACGCAGATAACAATCCTTGTTAAGACTTGAAATAAGAAGAAATGTGATCAATCAGGAAGTGGACAAACAATTGGTGAACCAAGTAAAATTTTAATAGGAGAATAATTAACGGGGTAAAGAGAATGAATAAGGATCTACGTAGGAATGTAATAAAATATATATTAATATTGCTTGTAAAATACGGCATTCGGTTTACCATTGTTGGATATTATGAGTGATAATAACTCAAACTCTTAGGTTAGGCAGTATTTATATTCAATTAAGCATGTTCATCCCCTATTTAATGCCTCTGTTATTTTAAGCTTTCTTTGCATACGAGTACTACTTCTTCCTTCTTCCTTCTTTTCCCACAACAAAGAGCGACGGTGGCAACACCGGCACCGGGGGCTCCCGAACAGCCGAGGGCACCTCGTAATAAGGCAACGAGCGATTGGTCTGGCTCTTCAAACTGGCGGCCGATATCATGGACTGGCCTCGTTGAGGCCTCCTCCGAGAGACGAGGTCGCTGGAAGACGAGGAGGAGCTGGTGGGATCGTTTTCGTAGGGCGGATCGGGTGGAAGCGGTCTAAATTGGAGGGGAAAAAAGAAGTTGAACAGGTCGGTCATTGTGATGAATTGTACCTTGGAATGACAGTTGCCGTCGTCACTACGGTTGATGAACGTTTAGGGTTGGGCGCGAGAAACGAAGATTCCTGAGTGGACCTCGATGCTGTGTCGTCATCATCAGCAGCTGCCTTCTTCGACTTTGAGGACTTTTTCCTGTGCCCAGAACGATCCCTCTTCGAGCTGTCGATCTCATCCTGACCGGACGGGTCTAAAGGAAGTTTTTTTGTACTATTAAATTGCAGTGCTAGAGTCATAAGTATTGATCTCACTCTGCTGGATCGGAGAGGTTGGCGGTCCTCGCACAGTAGAAGTCCTTGGCTTCAGGGCCAGCTCGTCGTTATCATGGAAGAAGAAGCTTGGTCTCTGACGACGTCCGTCTAAATGTGTATGTGTAGGGTTATTGATTAATTTCAAACATGTACCCATAGCTACCCAACGCCGGTGTTTGTCTCCCCTGCGGCTCGTCGTCTTCGTTGAGGTACTGCTGCCCTACCGGTATGCTTGACCTCATGGAGCGGTCGTTCTCCTCAGAGGCCGTATTGGCAGATAAACGGCTGGGAGGTGGCGGCGGCGAATTAGGGCGGCGAGGCCAGCCAATCGGGGAAGGGGTGATCATTGGATGGGAGGAGACAACGGACGGGGAATGAACGGAACTACCTAAAATCAGTTAATAAACATGATCAACGTTGGTAGAATTTTAGGACATTCATTACAATAGAGTAATAATAAGCGAATAAAACATGCATAATATTTTCTTGAATTTATTTTCCCCTGTTCTTAATCTGTGCAATTAACATACAAAAATATTAAGCACCACACAAACATACATGTGTTACAAACATATGTTACAAACAATTGGGCGCTTCATTATCTATGTCGTCAAATTCTTGAATATCCGCCGCCCTCTGTAAACAGACAAAAGATAGAGGACTTGAATAATGTAATTAAGACCTTGAATCACCGATATGGAGACATACCTTCATTGACATAGCCTTCCTCTGCCGCAGCCGTCGGAGTCCTTCGAGCTGCGGACTTTGTAGGGTAGGGTTCACTACTTCTGGGGGCCGGCTTGCCATCATAGTCCTGCTCGTCCGCACTCTTCCGTCCCCCTCCACAGCAGTAGAGACAGGCCGTGATGAGCAGGAACAGCACGACCACGATCCCCAGGATAATGAATACGACGAGCGCGGCCTGCCCCAGCACCATCAGCAGCTGAAGGTCTTTGATGTAGTTGGGGTAGTAGTAGCCGTTGTTGGTTGTAGGCGGGTAGTAGCCGTTGTTGCTGGAGGCGGGAGGAGCCCCATAAGAGTTGGAGGACGGAGGAGGCGCGCCATAGCCACTGTAGCTGGAACGAGGTTAGAGGTGTTTGAAAAGGGCAAGTGGTTTTCTACGGAATCAGTGTTAGAACCTGGCACTGGCGGCAACGCCTGTAGCTAGTTTAACGACCATGACGTCCACGAGATACAACACCCAATCTTGAACTGTGAGCGACTACTTGTGTTATCAGTTACTTTTCGGGGGAATTATAACGGGCATTAACGGCATGAATATCCCGGAAGAAGAAGAAGATTCCCGTTACCTTGGATTGGGCTCCCCGAAGAAGATTCTCGAGATCTGCTGAGGGACCTCGGCTATGGATAGCCTGCCCTCCGCGTCCGTCGCCTTTGAATTTCCCGACATGACTGAGAATAAAAACGAGGGATTAAAGGGGCCAACTCTCAATCATCATCTTTGACCCCAAATCTCCTTCCGGTCGAAAACGCGAAGAAAATTATCACGCCGCCTATGTCGGCCCACGTTCTTTTTGAGGTCGAGCGGAAGTGGCCCTTGACAAGTGCTCACAGTAAACGCTAAACAGGAGTATGCAAATAAGCGAGTGTGCGCAGGTACTAATCGACGGCGAGCACGTTAAAAACGGGGCGTGAAATTGAAGATAGGAGGAATATATTTGGTTTCAATGTTTCACAGCCCCATTTAATACACAAGCAGAAATTTATTAGACCATCTTGTGGATCAGTCCCCGGCCCCGTTAAAACATACATACACATATCACATAACTACTCCAGCCTTTCGGAGATCGGTTTGCCGTGGAGACACTTTGCGCCCACGCCGTCCCCGCATCGCAGCAGTTGGCTCCACATTTTGCCAGCAGCCTCCCGATCTATCCCCGGTGGATTCTGCCGTACCACCCGCACAGCCTCGCCTTTGAGATACGCCGCCACCTTAGCGGGCCGAGCTTTTGTCACGGACATGTCGGGATCCTCACAGAGTAGCTTAAAGATAGCCAGCACCTCGGCGACGCCGAAGAAATTCACTCTCGTGGGAACCTGCACGAGTTCTGGCGATGAAGCAGCGTGCACTACAGCGCCGTTACAGGTCAGCCGGGTGTCTGTGATGTTGCCAAAATCATCTTTCGGAAGTCTCTTGGTACACAAGTCGAGGAGTTCCATATTCCAACCGGGCACTTGCGTAAGATCCAGTGGTTCGGGCAGCTTCTTGCTTTCGAGCTGGGCAGTCGCCATAAGACGATCGAAAAGCTGAACTTCAGCGAAGCGATGGTGGTTAAGAGCAAAGAAGGATTGTTCGGTCCTAAAAAACGGGGGAAATCTGTTAAATAATCCATGATGTATGATTTAGCATGTAGCATGCTTACCTGCAAACCCAATAGGGCAGCTTCTCTGGTTTTCCTACAATCCCTATTGAAACTTTCTTGCCCTTCGGCTCCGTCTCATTCGCCTGTCTGCATTTATTTATATTGAACTTGACCGGGAGCAGTCTCCTTGTTACTTTGACTGCCGAGTTTCCCTTCACACGAGGAGTTGCCGTCGACACGGCCAGGGCATCCAATGTGTTATCAGGGTGAGCCTTCTTTTCTTGATGTCGCCTCTTCAGAACGTGCATGTCTTGGTCGGTGAGGCTGTATTCTTTGGCCTTCTTTGCCCCGGGCCCGTCCCCCGAATTGGAGATCTGTACAGGAGTAGACTTGATATGTTGCGATCGATTCAAGAATGCATCGATCTTTAAGAGGCTGTCGTCCGACATGGATCGGTTCCTCTTTGCATCTCGTCTCTGCGTCGGTTTGGTCTCCAAGGGAGGCGGTGGGGCCAAAGCCAGCTTGCCGTCTTCCCTCTGCGTTAGCACGGATCCTCTGTGGAGGCTGTGAACAGGCTTATCCACGACGTGGCCGAGGCTCCAGGTGTCCAATTGGGGAAGCTTGGCAGCAGAGTGCATTGCACTTGAAGACTGCGTGGATGTGAGGTTCGGCTCAAACATAACGTTCTTTTGAAAGGAAACGGTCACTTCTGGAGATAGATTCTGTAGAAACTTTGGCACAGACCTATGAGCGACGGGCTCTCCTCCCTCTGGAGACGTCACGCTAACCTGACTGATGCTGGACGAGGCATCTGATATATTGTGCGGAGTTTTGTCAAACGCACTCTGATTCAGCGAGTCCTCTTTGCTGTGTTCAGTCTGTTCATTGTGCTTGTCCAACCCATAAAATGTCCGCAGCTTGACATTCATTGCGGTCAGGAGCTCTTCTTGCTCGTGCAGCATCACTGAGCTCTTATTCGGCTCCAGATTGACGTCCACTGTATCTGAGGCCACCTGAATGATGACGGCAGCAACTGGGTTCCGATCGGAGGCGGCGCTTGACGCCTCCGAGAAGATCTTGCGGAGGAGCTTGAACACGGGTTTAATCTCCACCGGGCGGTTGTTGACCAGGATGAAGGTGGAGTCAGTGTTGGCCCTCCCAAGGGTGGAGGGGCAAGGCTTGGGAGGATGGGGAAGGTACATCTCCAGGTGAATGGAAGGGCCTACGTCCAGCGTAACCAAATCCAGCTTGTTTCCCAAGGACGCCTAAAAAGAGAGATTATGAAAAAAAAGTTGTATGCTATAAAATGCTCCTATAAATCACCTTCATAATTTGTTGCACGGCAGCTCTCCTGGTGTTGCAAGCTTGCTTGACAAAAACTGTGTTCCCGTTATTGTGGAGACTCAACCTGACCTCTGGTTTGGCCAAGGCCAGCGCATGCAGCAGCAGTTGCACCTTCTTTAGTTCAGTTCGCTTGTTGACCGGTGTGTTCAACATTTTCCTACGGACAGGCAGAGCATGGAAGAGATCTCTGGCGGCAACCACAGTGCCCTTGGTCATAGCCACGGGATCTTCCACTCCTGCAACGGAGCCCTCAGCCTTGTAGGTGACTCGTACGCCAGTCTGACATCCCTCCGGCCTTGAGGCGATCTCCAGCTTGGCCATTCTTGCGACTGCGTTGAGTGCCTCTCCACGAAACCCATACGTCTGGAGTGTTTCGATGTCTCCGAAGTTCCTGATCTTGCTTGTGGTGTGCGGCATCGCCATGACCTCCATCTCCGCCCTTCCCACGCCCTTTCCGTTGTCCTTGACGATCACCTGCTCCACTCCCGCCTCCCTGAGGTGGACCTCGGCCGAGGTGGCGCCCGAGTCGAGCGCGTTCTCCAGCAGCTCCTTGACCACGCAGGCGGCGCTCGTCAGGATCTGGCCCGAGGACAGCAGCGAGATGGTCGCCTTGGGAAGGAGGGACACTTGGCGAGAGCCAGTGCCAGTACCAGTGCCAGTGCCAGAACCGGAACCGGAGCCAGACGCGGGGACCACGGCAGCGTCCTCGGCAGGAGGCTGGGGACCCGTTGAATGGGACGCCATCGCGTTCGATGGCTACGACTAAGTACACTTGGTTGCCTTGGTTCGGTCGCAAATTCGGTGGTTTAATGTTTATGAATATTCGCGGCATCACTCAGTCGCAACTGCATTTCGCACCGCCGAGCCTGAGTGAGAATGAGTGAGAATGAGCGCCTGAGAACGAACAAGAGATGATCTCTCAACCTCTCGCAGGAGTGTACAAGGGAAGAACTTCCGTACAAGAGTCTCGGTACATAATAACCATCGATATGTAATATACTACTAGTAGTAGTATATTATATATCGATGATAATAACCGTACATTATAGCATGAAATTCGAGACTAAAGTCTCGAATTTCATGATTATAGGCATAGTATATGATTATAGGCATATTTATAGTACATAATTATTCATTTCTAAGGTAAATTAGTTAAATAAATCTAAATTTACATTTTATTACAAAGGATGACTACTCTGAAACTGTCTTATTGCTCTCATAAGCGTGGATAACCCTCCATGTTGGTGTCTATGTGTCCGGTTTGCATGAGTACCAGGAGGATGAACATCAGTAAAGGCCATCATCCTGAGCAAAAGGAGCTTGATTTTGCGTAATCCAAATCGTTTAACTTACATGAACTTACATGAAGCCAGGAATCACCGCTGCAAGAGGCGCCACCAGCAATGTTGGGGCTCCCAAGGTTGTCATTGCTACTGCCATTAATGGAACACCGACCATCATGTGTCCAAGCATGCGACGGCGAGTATCTACGGGGAGACTCTAAAGGAGAAAATACTAATGCCATATTTTCCAGATATTTCGCATGACTCACTTGAACTGAATTCAGCATAGCTGTGATTGAATCAGGTTGAACTTGAGTTGAGGTGCTTTCTCCATTCTTCGATTGTTCTTTGGTCTTTTTTCTTTCCATGGCCTTCTGAGCCTCTTGTTGCTGCGCTGCAACAGCTCGGTCGTGAATGAGCTCTCCGTTAGGCTTGAGCAATGGAAGGCCATCGGGGCCGAGGGGAATCAAATGGGGCGGCAAGGTTAGGGCCGTGCCAAGAAGGCTGCTATTCTCGAACTATAATAATAAATATTTAGAATGGGTGCAAATACTTTACTTCTTTGGACGAAGTACGTACTCTGTTTTGAAACGCCGGGCGTGTTGTCACCACAGCTCCAGCAAGTGTAAGATCGCTGGGTATCCGTAATCTCGACGTGACTGCTTCTGAATCATTATCTAAATTGGAATTGGATGACTTGGGATCTGTTCGCCTATTAAACTGTGTTGTAGGTGCCTGGCCAAGGGGAGACTCGTTACGCTCAGCGTTAGGCGACAAGCCATTGAAAAGGTACTCATTCTTCTCATGTAACTGTGGGTAGGCCCTAAATACCAATTTGTTATAACCTTATAGTAGAGCACTTTCACATAGTATAAAAGAATTCCTTACCGGAAAGGAGGTACCGTACCGGGCTCTTTGAATGCGGTCTCGAAATCCGGATGAGAGAGGGCGGATATTTTACTTCTCAAGATTTGCAGAATATCTTTGCTTGTTTGTCTCTCAGTGGTTGCTAAAAGAATACGTCAATTAAACTTATTAAACTTTTTATCTCTCATGGATTGTACCGTAGACATAGCTCTCGTTATGCCCTCCATTAGAGTCGGCCGTTCTATTTCTGAATTGCGACCGAACCGTCTCAAACTTTTTTACCGACATGCATCCATCGGATGCAAACGTGCCACAGGGCGACTGGAGACTGGCGTTGTCATCAGGAGGAGGCGGTTGAGTACGTGTTGGAGGAACTGAAGAGGTGGAGACCGTCGGATCTGGCTGCCATTGAAAGCCTGGCCGTTGTGATAGTAGAAGAAGAGCTTCGAGATTAACGCTCACTTCATCTTTGCCACTGGAGCTCAGTTCGGTCGAAAGAAAATTGGGTGGCGTGCCTTCAGTGGTCATTTCTGGTTTGGCACTCGGTAATGTAGTGTACACGCCGTTAAATATTACGTTGTTAACAGCGCTGCCAAACAAATGATCATTTAAGCCCTGGGCGGAAGAATAATTATGTGCCAATGTTAATCTCGAAACTGTGCATTTACCTCTTGATATCGCCTTGTAGATGTCACCCTTGGCGATACAGTAAATGGAGTTGTCGATCTACTTTTCAACGTCTCTATATTGTAGTTTAATCCACCTTTATTGGCCAAAGGATGATCAAGTCCTTTCTCTTCGATCATCTTCTTAAACCAAAAGTTTGGATGATTGCTCTTGAAATAGGTTAGCCATTCTTCCCTTCCCCAGTCAGGTCGGGATGGCAGAGGGGTTGGAGTAATGTACGCAGTAGCGTAATTGAGCGTGGTTCGTGCAATGGCAAAGGACATTTTATGAATAACGAGGAGTAGAATTACAGTGGGTATTAAGGGGATGTAATTCAATTTCATGGTGATGCATTGATGAGTTGAAGCGCAGATATCTCGCCTAGGTCCCTTTTCTTCTTCTTCTTAAAACCCAGACTGGGGCTGACAAAGGCCACAGGAACGGCTGCAGCTAGGACTCCAATCAGTCCCATCAGCCAGAATCCTAATAGAGAACACGTTATATTGTCAAACCATATACATGTATAATAAAATTATTACTTTACATTTAAATGGAGTATGTGAAATGTAAATAATTCGGATTTTTTTGTCTGAAATGTGACACCTTCTTTCTTGTTATCGACCAAATACCAACTTTCATTTGGTAGAAATCAAAGGAAAGAAAACGTCCCCTTCTAGATTTTCGGATGATTTTGGACTGTCCCTAGATTTTCCAACATTTTCCTGCAAGATATTTCAGACTGACCTGCCTCTCTATCCGAGTCAGGATTGCCCGTGTTGAGCCCCAGCATTCGAGGACGGGTCGCCACTGCAAATTGCGACCGCCCCGACACCAATACTTGATAAATTGATAAGATTATTAATAAAGGGACACAGTTATGAACGCTGCGAGATCGCATTTTCACTGATGGTCGCTATGATTCGGCGCGAAAGCGTAGAACAACGGTGTTTTCGTTTTCTCTTTTTAACCGCAAAAATAAGATAAAGAAAGATCTCTCCAAACTGATGCTGCAAAATAAGATTCGGACCAAGTTTCTAAGTACAGTAACAATAGAAAATGAGAACATTTTTGAATCGCATGCAGGTCTTTAAACTTGTTTCATGCTGACGATGTTGTGTAACTGATTACTCTGAGAAAAATTGTAACTAATTACATTTCCGTTGCAGTCTTTAAAATGTAAAAGTGCAAATGGGGAGAAATAACCAGTTTTAAAGAGGATTTGGACGATACAGGCAAAAATAACAAACAATGTCAAAAATTGATGACAGCCCATATCAGCTAAAGGTGCAAGTTTTATTTTGTGATTAAGGTGATAAAAATGTAATTTTCCGTTACATGTAACTTGTAGAAAAGGTTTCCCCATTAAATTGCAGTTAAAATTAGATTGTGAAAACATGTCAGTATTAATTCTTTTTGCCTAAAATTGTGATCGTTGCATGTAATCCATTACATGTAATAAATTACTTTAAAGACCAGAAGCCGATTTCCGTTCTCCCCAAGGCTATATCTGGGTTCTCCCGGATTTTGCGAAATCCGATTTCGAGATCGAAAATTACTACACAAAAACGATTTCAAACACGATTGAAATCGGATTTCAGCGAAA
>LR142736.1:0-10094 GCA_900659605.1 Tisbe holothuriae
GGTGAGTGTGTGGAGAAAACTCAGACTGCCTGTGTAGCCTGACTAAGGACAGTCAAAGCTCCCTTCACCAAAAACTAAGGAAGACACATTAACTGAGGTTTTAATAACTCAATGTTTTGAAGATGATCCTTTGGCTGAAGGAAGAACTTAGAGTTGTTTAATAACTCATTGTTGACAAACTTAGGCGGGAGGAACTCCTTTGAGCCAAAGGAAGTACTTTTGAACTTTTAATAATCGGACTCTGATTGGCTGATTTGTTTGCTAAGCAACTCCTTAGCGTTAAGGATGTGATTTGGTCTTTTTAATAATCGGACTCAGTTCTATTAGCAGTGCGACATATAGGTGAGCAAAATATTTGTAAATAATCCATCAGTTATACAGGCCAGGCCAAATAAAATTATGGCCTTGGGTTAAACCACAGATCTGTATAGTAACCATAGATTGGAAACAAATATAATACAATTTTTAAATATATGAAGGAGGCAAAACAGCTGACAGCAAACCGGTCCTGGCTGCAGAGAAACACTCTGGTGGCTGAGTCACTCAGCCCTCATATTCAAAATGGATTAAATCAAACCCTGTTTTTCAAAAGGACAATTTTTGACTTCACCTTTTGAGATAGTACAACCAATCTATGGTTACTAAAGCAGATCTGTGGGCTAAACTAAATTTGTACTTACAACATTCACACGAGATATACATAAGAAATTAAAGAGTAAATATTTTATGATTTTATTAGAATAATAAGAGTTGGCCGCACAAACATACAATGTTCTTTATAAGTAAAATTATGTACTGTTACTTCCCACCGCGAATCAGCAGTTGGGAAATTAACTAGTAATGCTTTTTTTCTTCTTTTTTTCCCGCAAATTAAGCGCGACCCTCTAGAAAATATGTTTTCTAAGGCCTCTCCCACATGGGAGGATTCGAAAGAGTATACTCGGAGTATCCTCCTCCTTTTTTTGAGGATACTCGGAGTTTCCTCCTCTTTTCGGAGTATACTTGGAGATTCCTCCTCCTTTTCGTAATATACTTGGGGTATACTCTCTCAAATCCTCCCATGTGGGAGGGGCCTAAGATGTACTGTATTCTGTAGGAATAATGAAAAACACCTTGTGAATACGGCCAATGCGAACCATATGCGCAGTAACTGTTTTTAAATACATGTAATACTTGTAAGTGTATCATTCCTGACTCAACACATATTATAAAAGACATATAGTGACAAAAATAGGCCTATTTGAACATGACATTAAGGGTACTATTTGCATTGCTGTCGTATCTTCTAATTATTTTTGTTTGCAATTCGATTGCTAACACTGTAGAAATTAACGGATACAGGCAAATTTCAATTCATAAATCAATCTTTCAAGTGGAAATTAGCTTCAATAATCAGGTATGATGATTATATTTATTATTATACACCTAATATAGACAATTATTAGACACAGACATAATTGGACAGAGTAGAAGGAAAAAGCATCTGAAGCAGAGCTGTAGTCAGCGTGCCCCCGGTTTCCAATATAATAATATAAACGAAGTTTTTACCATGTCAAATTTCCGTTACTACATATATACACATAGTTTGGTAAGTAAAGTTAATAAACACTTACATAGGCTGCTCCCAGACAGGAGGAGAGCAAAGAGTATATAATACTCCGCGTTTTCACGGCGTTTTTTCGGAGGATATCGAGAGTATTTTCCATGGCGTGTGCGCTATTTTATAGGTTGCATAGGCAGACTCTCTGCCTCGCACTCGCGTTTTGGGAGAGGATTTTGAGAAGTTCCTCCTTGGGTTCCTCTGAGGATCCTTCGAGTTTCATTTTTTCTTCTTTCTTCCAATCTGGGAGCAACCATGGCCATAAGAGCAGCCATAGAGAGCTCCTACACGGGACGGTAGGGGGAAGGTTTTTTTGGGTAAATTAACCATTTTCCTTCCTTACATACCACGGCGTGAGTGATGGTAAGGAGGAAGGAAAGTGGTAAATTAGCTGGAAACTGCTTCTTTCCTTCCTAAGAATTCAAGATGGAAATCGGAAGTTTTTTGGTTAAATTACCTCTCATAAGGGCAAATATCTAACTCGTCCTTCTGGGAATGACAACATGTTCCATAATTATTTATTTACCATAACTAGGACATAATTGAATGTTCGGCGAGATGCAGCTGTTCCACAACCTGTGAACTCTTTCAATTTGAGAAAGCTTCTTCCACGTGTTCCATTGGCCACATTGGATATGATGCCACAGCAGCCTCCGGACACATCATCGATGTCTACTTTGACATAATTATAGATGTGATGAAGTTTCCATTTCCTCTGCTTGGCGGGTTTAGAAGGCATGAAGGACTTGCCGAGTGTCAGGTAAAAATTATTTTTTATCACAAGGGGCCGTGGTAGCCATATTCACAAGTTGCTCATCCCTGCGATCCATAAGGTTGTGGGTTCGAATCGCCCCTGCGGCATGATGATGAAAAATTGTGAATTAGGCGTACTAGTGAATGAACCGTAAGGTACTGCCCAAAAATATACAATAAGGGATTACTAGTAAAGTATAAAAAAAGTTTCATCATACATTCTTATTTATTTGGTGTGTGGATTACGTGAATGATACAGGGGCCGTGGAGGCCGCGATCGCTAGTAGCTCGAGTGCTCGACTCTAGCAAAAGAAGTCCTGGGTTTGAATCCCCTTGCAGCAGAAGAGAGTTATTGTGGCAATGTATAGTAAACTGTTGGAACCTACTGAACAGACCAAATTGGCATTGATCTAAAAGAAAATGGGTCCTTGTCACTAGGGTAAATTTAATGATATCATTACTGTGCTAAATCTACAAACATAATAATGTTCTTGAACATCTGTAGTTGGATTCTAGTATGCCTATAAAGAGGCAACATCATTAAAAATATGTATTATTCACACATATCACTATAGATTAAAGGAAGTGCACCCACATTTAACTGATTAAATTACAGAGTGCTTGCCCATCTGACCAAGGTTACTTTGCTGAACTGACTGATGAGGCTACCACGAAGGTCATTTACAATATCGTCAATGCTATTTACTTACATGACTCAGGTACTAAAGTCTTGTTATTACCTTTTTACACTAATGTCATTTCCCAGTATTTACATTTTTAGTGTTGAATGAGTTTTGGGTGGGTATTGCCGTAGAGAATCCTCCGATATCTTGCGAAAATGAGGGTTGCAACGGTTTGGTGGCATGGGAAGAGAGTGGATTGAGCTACAATCAAGCAATTGTAAGTGGAATCATACAAGTATATTTCACTTTTTAAGGTTATTAATGACTTAAGTAGCAACACCAAAATTCTAACACCCTACTGTACATATGCTATGAATCTAACTGAAATTATATAGAGAGCTCTTTCATAATGGTATTAATATCAAGTTTCAATGTTTTTTGTCTTAGTCCTCGTCTCAAAATATTACTATCAATTGCAATGATGACATTGGTCCGACCGGTGCTAGACTTGTCCGTCAGAGCGACCCAGATACAATGGTTATAGACGATGTGAGAAGCAACATACCCAGTTCGATGCATAATGCTATGTGCCAGTGCAGATAAATAGATTACTTTTGTTTTGTCTGTGTTGGTTTCACAATAGACACGAACGGATTGAACAATACTATTTACTTTACATTATTCTGAAAATTGCATTCTTTTTGGTAAATGTATTGTCTTGATACTAAAATAAGAACTGCATATTTACCTGCGATTTTTCTCCTACTGTGTATTTAAATTAATAACTCATGACTACCCGGGTACCCCGTTCGCCGCGCCCTGATTTGTCTACCAGCTTGCCTCTCTAATGTGCATGGATGCACTTGACGTAAGTTTATTGCATGTCAAATGTCCGATGTATTGTATAGTGTAAAATGACAGCCACTGTGAATTCGGCCGGTAACCTTACGTAATAGAATATCAATATTCTAAGAAATTTTAATGAAAACAGCATAATAGCTCCAGTGTTAAAAATACTAACAGCAACATTAAAAGTAAATTGCCTCTATCAAAGAAGTAACTATTGCACTGATTCCAAATATAAGACCAAGTTGGATTTATATCTATTTTAATAGGATTCGGATTAATTCTTTGACTCTCTGAATGATTCATGAGAAGCTTTTAAACAAGAATTTCCTTATACAGGGTGGTTTTTTTTCAATTGATCAACTTTCCATACCTGTAGCTTAGCCTGTGTGCAAAAAAAAAGATTTTTTGACTTCATAACAAAATTGATATCATGCACACAGGCTGAACTACAGGTCCGCAAAGTTGATCAATATAAAAAAACACCCTGTACAATTATACGAATAATAAACAAAGATAATATCAGCCAGACGGTCAGCGTTAATATTTTATGCAGGTCAGGTAAGGCAAAAACTTATAATTATTTTGTTATTTGATCTAACCTGAAAGCAATGTTAATAAGCATGGACTGTATTGAAGTTGGTGTATTTTTTAAATCCCGAATATTCTGCAGTTATTGATTAAATAGTTCCCTAAGTAGTAATAAAAATGAAGGTTGCTACTTGTCAGTAGGGTTGATGGCGTAGAAAAAGGTACACTAACAATAGTACTATTTTTCTGCAGTCCTTCACCTCCATATTTTTAACCGACCTTGCTGACAATCATAATCATAAATCATTAATTAACAGCCGGGAAAAAATATATTTTAAAATGGGTTGCGCCTAAACCGAAATCCGACTGTCGTTTTTTTATAATATTTTTTTTTAATTTTATTTTACTAGTGATTTTTGGGCACTACCTTTTGCACAGTTGTTTGGCAGGCACTATTAGGAAAAAAATAAAAATGCTTTAAAAGGCTAAATATCTTGAGGGGGATCACTAGTGATTGTGAAAATGTATTTTATTTGTGATTCATTGCCATCTAGAGCTCATGAGCAGCACATGTTTGACAGTGAGCCAGCAAAAATGGGCAAAAAAGAGAAGTTTGGGACCCTTTTTAATATTACTCTATAATGGTAGTAAATATCATATTTTTATGTTCTAATTGTTTTAGGGGCTGTAAAAATAGCTAAATTTAACATATTAGGCAATAAAAGTCCAGGTCCATAAAATTTTATTGGGATAAAAACGTTTTAAATTCGAAAAAGTGAATAATTTTTTGCTTTATTGCTAAATATGGTCAATTTCGACACATACGGCGCCCTTTGGCAGCCATGAGACCAATGCCATCATCTTTTTCTCACTTTTGCGATCATTTTGAGTACAAAAACATCTGTCGGAGGCAACCGGAACATATACTGAGCCTCATTTTAAAGTAATGGACTAGCCCAAGTGGGCGGAAAATTACGCGCGGAGCATCGCACAATTTCAAAATTGCCGCTTTCTGTTTGTAGCCAATGCAAATTATCATCAAAACAGTAGCAGCTGACAGTAAACAAATAAATGTGAAAAGTGCACTTTAAAACACATCTCCCAGTTCAGCAACATGGCAGACAACCTAAAAATCACTCAAGGCCAGGCCTACAACTTCTACCAGGAGTCCCGGAAGCGTCCCTCTGGCCCATCTTCTTCTCTGGAACAAGTGTGCGAAAACCTCCTCACCAGCCATCCTAACGTGAAAAAGCCAAAGCTCATTGCTGATGGTGGTGAGGCAACTCAGGAAGAGTTCTTCTCAGTCATCTCTGCATGTACTCGGCGGCTACGGAGGCTCATTAAGAGTGTGCAAAAGAGCAAACTCTTCACCACAAAGCCAGAGCAAATTGAAGAGTCCTTCCTTGACCTGTCCCAGCACCCTGCTCTGCTCAAAGATGACGACAGTGAAGTTCTGTCGCAGAATTTCTCACAGACCTCCCTTACCTCTCAGCAGTCTGACCTGGAGGCTGAGGAACCAGTTGTCCCTCGTCGCCGGAAGAACTTCCATGAGTTAGGTCCAGAAAGTAAGAGAATTCGGACTCAGAAGGTGTACGATCTACTGCAAGAGACGGCTACAGCAGAAAGCATCACACCAGCAGAGCTGGCTGCCTACCTTGGACAGCGGGCCTCCCACATGAAGGACAAGCTTGGTGCCGGAAACTTTGGAAAGATTCTAAAGAAAGAGCCAGTTTATCCCAAAGTCAGCGCCGAGTTGGCACTGTACATCAGGGAGCGTTGCCAGATGGGCCGCACTGTCTACACTGACCTGAGGCAACTCCTACTTCCGAAAATCCACTTTCCCGCCAACCATGTGCTTGCTACCCTGATAAAGGAGATTCGGCCCCAACTCATCCCCTTTCAGAACGGCTACCGCATTGCCCTGTCTGTGGCAGTCCAGTGCACGCTAGAACGCCTGCTAGAGCATGTCAACTGGGGAGAGGAGGACATGTTAGAGGCCAAGGTCTCACTTGGATTTGACGGCAGTGGGAGTCATGCAATCTACAACTCTGCCTCTACCTTAGCAGCAGGAATTGATACATCCCACATGATCCTGGCCGGTTTTGTGGTCACAGAAATCAGGACAAAGGCAGATAAGCGGAAGGTGTTCCTTGACACAAGACCAAGCTCTCCCTTTGCTGAGCGTCCACTGTTGCTTTTGCCAGGAAGGGAAACAGATGAGCTGGTTGGGCGGATCTTTGGCCAGCTGGACAAGGATGAGAAGGAGCTGTGCAGAGAGCCACTCATGATTAAAAAGCCAGGTGGTGGCCTCTTGGCATGCAGGGTTGTTGCTGGAATGAATCAGCTGGATGGCAAGATCATTAGTTCTGGTCTAGGCCTAGGTGGCGGATTCTGCACGAGTTGCACCATCACTGCAAAGGAGGCAAAGGATGCTACAAGGGTGAGCCTCGGTTTCCGCATTGAGCGTTCCATTGAAGATTTACATCAACTGTACGAAGTGCTCAATGCTGATGGGGAAGACGGAGACCCAGTGCCAACCCTCCCGCATGATTATGCCACCCGTCAAGGGCTCACTCAAAAGCCAAAAACCCAGCAAGACCTGACGCAAAACCTGCCGGTGACACACTCGTACCTTCGTAGCCTGGGTTACATTGTCTCCCTGACATATCGAGTGAATGCTGGAGTGCAGAAGATGGGGAAAGGTAGCCGGTACTTGCCAGATGAAAGGAGACGGCTGAAAGATGCTCAAGTGGCCTTCAGAGCTGCTGCTCAGTCTGGCCCATTGCATATGAGACTGGACACCCCGGACAGCTATGGACATGGCGGCACATCAGACACGGGTGTGGTTGCAAGGACTTTCTTTAGTCCATCGTCCAGGGAACACTTCTTGGATCTTTTTCATGGAAGTGAGGCGGAGAAGGCAGCAATGAGAGAGATCCACACTCAGCTGTCTGTCATCCTTCGAGTGATGGTTAGTAAGCAGAGACTCATCAATGTTCAGGCATATGAGGAGCTTTGCCTGGACACCTACTTAAAGATCGTGACCTCCTTTCCCTGGGCAAGCATCACTCCCTCCCTGCACCGTGTTCTGGCTCATTCACCAGAGAGAATCCGGCTCAACGAGAGTCATGGTCTTGGCAACCTTTCAGAGGAAGGATTAGAAGCACTTCATAAGCTTGTGAGGAAGTTCAGGTCTACACTAGCTCGCAAAACCAACTCTGCTGATAACCTCTTTGATGTGGTGTCCCATTTGTGGGTGCGTTCAGATCCATTGATCCGTTTCAAGGAGCGAGTTCTGAGGTGCACAGTGTGCCAAGAGGAAGGGCACACCTCCCGCAAGTGCCTATCAGAGCTGGCAACTTGCAACAACATGGATGATGATCTTGTGGAGAACCTGTTTGTGGACTAAGAATGTGATATGTGGATGTATTATAAGAATGAAGAATAAAATGTGGAATATAAATACTGTTAGAATTAGAAAAAGGCATGTCTTCTTCATTTCATTTGATCCGCTTCTTCTCGTTTAATTATTTAGTACTATAGGTATTTATCCTTATAAAATGGGCATCCTTAGTAATTTTAATAGTTCTTGGCAGTTTCACCTTTGAAGAATGTCAAAATGTACTGTTAGAAGTATGACAATGCTATCTTCACAAAATTGAACATTGTTAGAAAAAGTGTCAAAATTGCCAATTCCATATTGGCCCTGTTACAGCCCTAAAATCAATATTGTAAGAATATAGTTTGGTAAAAAAATTCTTCAAATACATCTTGGCATCACTTAAAATGCATATTTTTATGTTTATATGGGGTATTTTTTGATTATATGGACTTAAATGCCTAATAGTGCCTGCTTTAATCATTTAAACAACTGTGCACTTCTGTTTTAATATCAATGTTTTTCGTGTGATTCTGCGCCGTCATTTTCATGTGATTTCAGCTGATGGCGCCGTCGCTCTTGTCGTCGTCTTTTCATGTGATTTGACACGCGTCAAGGCTAGATGGCGCTAATGGCGGATCACACGACTTTGCGTCCATGGAATAAGTTGACTTTTTCTTCTGTATAGTATTATAGTTCTGTCCTGGAACTTTTGGCCCCTGCCGTCGTCTCAAGCCATCTGCCTACGGCTTCTCTTTGGGTACTGTAGATATTTACTCTGGTCCACTGCTTAATAAAAATCTGTTAAAATTTGCATACGCGCCACTTTTGACTATGATGGATCTATGAAGAAAGATTTTTATATTTTTTGTCGTGATATTTGTCTTGGAAGGAATATGAATAAAAAGAGAAATGATTAACAAAATAAGAGGTCTCTTCAATGCTTGATATCGTAACTGACCAGAAAACGAATGCTATTTTTTTGTTCAGTCAGTTCTCTAGAGGTAGAGCTCTGGCCAGAAGCCGGTTTCCGTTTAACTTTTTTCGCGCTAATTTACCAGTTAATAAGTGTTTGAAATTGTTTTTGTGTAGCATTTTTTGCGAAATCAGGGAGAACGGAAACCGGCTTCAGGTCGTAAATGTATCGGAATAAATTTTGATATGATCCGCTTTTGACGCGCGTGAAGTTGAATCATGTGTACATTACTGATATTGGCCAAATTTCATCTTTCATAAGCGCGCGTGTAAGTGCATGTCCGGATGTTCACTATATTGTATTAGGATAATATAGCCAAGGGGTTTAAATAGGTATCAAGCATATATTTAGTATCCTTTCAAAATGAGCAACTAGGCCAAACGTTACTGGTGGCGCGTAATGCACGCGCTGCTTGGGGAAGTATTCCTCATTATCGTCTGGTTCCGAAACGTGTAAAGACAGTCAGTCAGAGAGATATCCTGAAGTGTTATTTTTGAACCAGTATTCCCCGTAGTTTACCATGCGTCGCAGATCGACGTGGCGGCCGCAGATGTCCAATCCATGGAAGAAATTCAAGCCAGTGCCGATGTCAAAGTACAGTTCAGGATCCCTGAGGCCGCAGTCGGCCATGCGGAGGAAGATGGCGCTGCACTCGTGGCATTTAACGGTTCGATATATGGAACTAAACCACATGCACTTGGGCAGAGTCTTCTTCTCGTCTCTTAGGACAGACTGTCGGCTTTGCTCAAGCTGGATTCTGAAATAAGAAATATCACGTTGTAGTGCAGAACTCACATGTGCACTTGAGTTTACCTGAACGCGTAATCCTGATGCTTTCCCTCCCCAACGCGCCGCAGCATGAATCCTCTCCAAGCCCGGCTCACTGAGAAGCTTGACGGCGGTTTGTAGAACCCAGTGGCATACTCCAGCTTCAGCATGGTGCGGATGCACTTGTCGAGGATCACAACGGGCAGATTGAACATGTAGGGGGCTCTCATCCAGATTGAAGGATCAAAGTTGCATCGGTACGGATCGTCGATCTCTTCCATTTTACTGCAATGAGAGAGAAAAAATGAAATTTATCAATGTGGTCGACTAGTTTAGGAGGTGGTTTCATGATACGAAATTTGCGTCTTCACGGCGCGAAAAAAGGGAGGAAGTGAGCGCACGCTTTTCTGGTGGATTGGGCGTGCGTTTCTGGTGGAGTTTAGCCTGGCTAGCTGGGGAGAAATCCACTGAGTTATGAGGTGGAAAACGTTTTCTTCAATTTCGTGCAGTCGTAGATTTTCTCTCCTGACAGAGGGTTGCATTTGACGTATTGAATGGCTCTTGTTCCATTATTCGCAATAAATATTAACTACTATATAGTCCCACCCTGTCTCTGGT
>LR142737.1:0-10094 GCA_900659605.1 Tisbe holothuriae
GGAGGAAAGCTGCCTGTACAGCTTGAAAGTAACCGCGCACGCCAGGGAAAATCCTCTCAAAATCCTCCGAGGAAACTTGGAGGAAACCAGGGAGATTTCATTAACAGGAGGAAAATGCGAGTTTCCTCGGAGTATCCTCTTTGATTTCCTCCCATCTGGGAGCAGCCTAACACCCCATGACCAAAGTTACAACCCTAAACACAAAAATTTTCAGTAGAGCTGCAGGAAGGTTACATCCGGATTCCTTGGACGTAGGACAGTGTTCTGTTTGGAACACATTAATATTGCCGAAGAAAATCCTTTCATTTTCTTTTTAATTTGGAGTTGTTCCTTGGTCTAGGCTAGGGACTGCTTCAAAGATATTCATGTATTGTAGGGAGGAATCGTTTTGTAAGTTAGGCCATCTTTTAAACCCCATCATTTTTCATTTCAGATTTGCTCAAACCTTTATGACCTCGAGCGGCAGCTGGCCCTTCTTCTGCGACGGTTGCAGCCTCGTCCGTAGCACTGCTGAACAACTGGAAGCCGCCAAGTTTGGCAACCTGGACATGGAGAGGTTCAGGTTCTCGGAGAAACTGGCGTTTAGGCTCTTCACACCGCATATTAAAGGGAGGGCGACGAAGTGAAAAGTCACTGTGGCGGATTAATTAATACAGTATACATAATTTAATGTAATAATGGTAATATGATATTAATTGTATAAGGTTTTTAGTGACGCCTAAGTATATCTAAAGAACTTTCATACTCGATCCAGTAATATACTGTCATACACTAATGCTCAATATCTCCATCGTTAAATACCGAAATAATTATATAACTTAGTAAAATACATGTAGTGTAATATTGCATATTGTATATTAAATGGAGGGCCACAAAATGAAATTATGTGTGGCTTCAAGAATATACATAATTAAATTTAATAATCTGAAGAACTTTCAGTAACTTACTGTATTACTCTAAATGCTCAATATTTCTTTCCTGAGTTAAATACCGAATTAATGAGTGAAACTGTAAAACTAAACTAATATAAATCAATACATATTTTAAATCCATCTTTAATTCTACCGTCTACTGCCACTTTGTTTATATTTTTTATATAAAGTTATGAAATAATTTTTCCATTTGACAATGAAATAACATTTCTTTTGAACATATGCACTCATTTGCTATTCATTGTTATGTTCTCGCAACAGCTACAAAGACTTAACGTGCGTTTTGTGTTTACTAGTGACCCCTCTACCGGTTATTTTCTTAATCATACCTTAACCAAGGAAAGCCCTTTTCTGAAACAGCCCAAAATCATAAATAGACTGTACAGTGGTGTGGTATGAGTAGCTTTCACTTAAGCAAGCAAACTTAATCTGAATATCGCAATTTAGCCAAGAAATGAAAACTGATATTGCATTGGAGTGTTTCGCAAAATCACTCACTGCAACTGTATCTCCATCGTATGGTTTTACAGCCTCAAACTCAGTGACAGTGTACACTGTTTAATGAACGTTACCATTCAAACACTGTGCAGAACTATTTAGTGTTCACAATGGGCATGCGATTCCTCGCCCGAATCATCCTCTTCATCGCATTCATGTCTTGGATTGTTTTGATTATGTCAATATGGCGGAATGTGACGAGCAGGCAAGTATAAAAATTGCCATTAATTTTTAACTATACATATACCCGTAAGTATGTGTGTTTTAGGGCAAATTTTAAGTTCGATAGATAACGATTAGATTTGTTTGGAGTTACACCAAGTATACGGAACGTTGTAGTAGTTTTAAGTTTGCAATTAATTGCTAAAATAAATAAATTGCGTTTAAATAGTAATACATAATTCATACGTTATCCCGCAAGAAATTGGTGGAACTTGTAATAATTATAGATTAACTTAAGGACGAAAATATCGAAGGAATATTGTTCACAACCAGCTTTTCCCCCTGTGCTGTAGTAAATTACTTGTCTATTTATGTAATTATTATACATGTTTAATTTATTCTCTTGCCTATTCATTAGCAGTGAACACATTACAACCAAACCTACACCACTTCCAATCAACAACCGAGCCTTGAAAGAAGCCAAAACAATAATATTCCATAAACGAATGTCCAAGATTGAAGCAAGACTCCCAAAACTGGCGGACAACACGAGTTATTTCTTACTGCTGTCATCCAATCCAAGGTCTGGGTCGTCGTATTTAGCTGATTTGCTGACACCAAACGGTAAGTTGTGTTACTTTATTTTTCATATGTTCCACAGTCATGCAGTAAAATAAATTATACTGTACTCGTATATTTGGTATCTTGTTTCGCGAGCTAGGCTGAAAATAATATTATTATAAAAATAATTATACTGGCATTAATCAACTATTAAAATTAAGCATGTGCAATATACCGATACCGCGGTATTAGTCGGTATTTTTTCAATACCGATACCGATGTCGGTATTTTCAAACTAGTCGGTATTCCAGTTTCGGTTTTTGCTGCAAATATAGCTTCCATATTGATATGTTATATTTTTTTCGAAGAGAAAAGTTAGTTACATATAACATTATTATATGCCTTTGAAACGTTGGTTTTACTTTCTTCAATTCATTTTTGACCAGAATTTTGCATTAATCGAATTATAATTATCGTTTTTAATAAGTCCAAATTTTCAGCTGGCGACTGGGTTGCTTGGTAGGAACAAGCTTACCGCCCTGTGCATTTGTTTTAAATATTGCAACCAAACTAAAATATTTTGTAATAAAGGCGCAATTCTGTGACTCCAATATATAATTTGTAGAAGTAAAATCTTTTCGAAAAGCACATCTAAACACTAACGTTAAAGAAATTTTACTGTCACTTCAATAATACAATAGTATAGTAAAGCTAATCCAAATTCCTGAATTATTTGTTTTCATGCTGTGCATATATTCAGCACTACCCCAATCATATATTTTGTATGCAAATGTATTATGGTTTTATTAGGAGTACGCATCAATAAATGACAATAATAGTCTCATATTTGTACTAAAACAAAATACCGACAAATACCGACTAATAGTCGGTATTTTCCAATACCGTACCGACAAAATACCGACTAACGTTTTTTGAATATCGCACATGATTAACTAAAATAGGCCGGAATTAATCACTATAGGGGTATCATGACTGAATAGATCTCATTTAGAGCTTTAATTTGATGTATAGTACATTTCGGGAAACTTTGGGAGATCCGAAAAAAATATATATGCAAGGCACCGTAACAAGTTGGTAGAACCGAAATCAAGCTTTTCTTAATATTTTGACACACATCTTCCGCTCTTTAATAAGAGTGTTTAGATAATTAAGTAGTAGTAGTAGTAGTATATTTTCACCACATTATCATGTTGCATATTAGGTTTAGTTACAGAGATGGCTTTTAAAAAATCGTGGTTGGCTTCGCCAGCAAATAAAAGCTTCTTAAGGCGTCGCCATTCATCTCGTTATCATATCCAGGAATGCCAGTGGCGTTTGGGTTGGTTGTGGAGTGTGTGATTGTTTAACTCCGTCAATGAATGCAAGTCCAGCGGAAGGATAACGTGATTATGCAAATGATGGAGTTTGAGCGCCCACTAGCTGCTGTCCAAGTATAAAAATGACTTCTTTAGGACTTTTGATTTTTATTATTTTGATGGAGAAATATAAAGAGTTTATCCTGGAAAATAGCTTTGTTCAACTTGTCAAGAAATGATTTTTAATCATGACATTGTTTGGCATTTGCAAGAATTGGGAAGTTACATTTATTTAAAAGAATTACATTTGCTTAGAAAAGTCGAGAATTACGTCATTCTAGTAATTACAATAACAATTAGAATTTTATATCTGAATTACTTCAAGAATTACATTTTTCATGAAAGTTTCAAGAATTACTTTTCCAATGTAATTCATCCCAATGCTTGGGCATTTATATAGAATAAGTTATTTGCATATCCTAATAGAAACTTGGGTTATTGTACTGCATATTTGTACGTACATTTACATAATTAATTTTGTTTACGGTTGTAATGATTTAGTTTAGTATAAACGTGGATATTTTTATTCATTCTAGGGTCGTTTTAGCATTTGATTCATTCCAAATTGGTATATATATGTGCAATGTACATTCTTATCAACTGAGACCTAGACAAAGCATTTCCTTTGCAGCCTGTAAATCGCAAGCAAATTAAAGACTGGCCAACATAGCTATGAATATGATGAACAAATTCAGAATGAAAAGATTCATTCCTTTATTACGTTTTAATATTCGAATTAGGCTAAGTCTAATTAATATATTTTAAGGGATAATAGGGCCAGAGGTATGTTTAAACTATACCAGTTGTCCATAGTACGACGTTCATATCGGTCTTTAATTCATAAGCCTGTTACAAAATATTGAACCTCAAACATAATTTTTATAGCTCAATAGGCACATTATAATGGGAGCTGCTACGGTTCTTTTCCCTAGTACTACAAAAGCCTATTTTATTGAGTGCCAGCTCATAGCAGAATAGCAAATCTACCCGGCCCTACCACATGTTCTCTAAGGTGGTTTAGAAAAGAGTGAGTCATCCCAGTCTTCAAGCTCAGTCAGCTCCTCTAACACTTGGACTTGCCCTTATGACAGTCTGTGGAGCTTTTCCAATGAGCACAAGTTGTAGTGCGCTAATATACATATAGAAATGGATGCAAAGCAAGTATTAAAACTGCTTTATCACATTCAGGGATAACTTCCGATTCATGTTAAACCTTTTAGTCCACATTTTGCAGGATCTATAAACATAATAAATTGACTTGTGTGTAATAATAGTGTATGCCAACTTCACCATGAGGAGAATGGATATTCTCTGGGTGTTAGTACTGACACTTTGTTTGTGCCAACCTGGATGTTTTCAGTGTGACCAGAGCTTTCCTGACAAGGAACGATGGAGGACATGGGAGATTGAGTTGGACTCTGCTGCAGGAACTATAATAATGAAACAACTGAACCCGGCTGATGGGCTGATCAATTTTGCACAATGCTCAGGAGGTGTCTTAGTCAATATAGGAGAGGAAGATTTGTCAAAAGCGCCACAAGAATTTACAAACAGCATTGACCTGTCCCTTTCTATGAAATGTCAGAAGCAGGCGTTGACAGTAAGGCCAGCCACTAATGACCCCAATGTTAAAGCAGCCTATCCTGAGAGGTCTTGGAGCTTTTGGATTCCATTTGAGTCAACACCTCCCACACTGTCTGTAGTATCAGAGTCTTATAGCTCTGCTGTCATGAGGGTGACAATGGGTGACAAAGGATGTGCTGATGCAACAAGTGAAGTTACGGTGAACTGCTCTGGTATGACTCATCAGGTTGTGAGAAAAGCTGAAGCAAAAGTTCTGACCACCAGTAATGAATGGGAAATCATCCTTATAAATTTGGTTCCTGGAAAAGAGTATGACTGCATAGCATTTGCTACATATGACTTACAGAGCACAAAGCAAACACCATACTCTCAGTACACAAAACTAACAACAGAAAATGTCTCCATTGCCATAAATCCAATCTTGTCTGAAAAGTATGGAGTTTTAAAAATATCAATTCCCTCAGACTTGACATTGCAAGCTCAAGTTGAACATCATCCAGAAGCAAGATTTACCATCAATGGAATGGCTAGCCATGCTCGGATAACTGGGCTGGAGCATAACAAGGAGTACACTCTATGTGTCATCTTCACCCATCCTGATACCTCCATCTGTAAAGATCAAAACAACTGTACATCACAAACATGCAAGTCTGCCAGAACATTGGAAGGAAAACCAGATCCACCAACTATCAATTCCGTCAATGGAAGTACCACAAATTCCTTGAACATTACTTGGTCTGATGGGGAAAATAATGGTGTTGTTAAGAGGTATTACATTAAGGCTTCAGGTGTTGTTCTCTCCAAACTAAGCCAATGTGTGCATAATCCAATGCAATACAATCATTTTGATGCACCACATGATTCAAAAGCAAAAACTCTTAGTGGTCTCAATGCTTCCCACAGATTTACAATTCAAATTATGGCTGATAATGGCAAATTCAGAAGTGAATGGAGTGAACCAAGATATGGAACAACCTTGGGTAAAATAACAGGGAATGAGTTTGCTGCTGAGGACATCAAATGGACAATTGAAAACACCACAACGGGGGTTAATGTCAAGGTGGAGATTTCCCCAAAGTGTGTTTTGTCAGACTCAGTCTACATTCAGGCATATAGAAAAGCTTTTGAATTACAACCACTCTTCAACAGGCATAAATATAATCCTTCCCATACCAATATCATTCAAGCTCCACATGGGGCATACCAATCTGGGAAAAAGTATAACAGCTGTGTCAAATTCTGTCCTACCTTGACTGGTCAGACAAATTGCATGAACCGGTTGTGCAAGCAATTCAATACTCCTGAGCTGTCACCATTAGACATGCCCAAGATCTCTTTCATCTTTATTGATCATGACAGCATGCAATTAGATATTCAATCACCACTAACACCCAGGGGTAAAATTACAAGCTATGAATACAAGGTTGAGAAAAAGTGTCCTTTCCAAGGGACAACATGTCCTAAGTGTGATGAGTGGTCTGCTGATGGAAAATATGTTATTACTAATTATGGGAGGCACACCAACTTGAAACTTCCAGTGCAATCATTTACCACTTACAATGTGTCTGTGACTGCAGTGAACAGTAAAGGATCTGGTCCCTACAATTCAATAGTAAAGACTACATTACCCTCACTTGCAAACTATCTGGCCACTTTTACATACTCTAGTGGTGGAACATACATCAATCTTATTGTAAACCCTGGTTGTCCATATCAAGGTCCAATGAAGTTTAAATTTTCACAGAAAGATGCCACATGCTCAATCCACTATGGCTGGATGAAAGGTTGTTGGGAATACAAGAACATTGAGTACAATATTGAACAGGAAGATGCAAGTGATCTACAAGTAATCTTTGGTGACTTGAATCCTGGCACAACATACAAAGTTTGTTTTGAGGTGGAGCTACTAAACTGTAGTCAGTATTATGAAGACAGATGTCTGCCTCAGCTGAAGAATTGCACTTTTATTGTTGCTGAGTGTCACCCTCTCCCTCCCCCTTCTAAACAGTTGCAGAACAAGCCATGGACAGCTAGAGCCTTTAACCCATTCAAAGAGGTGATAATAATTCTAGAGTTGAATACCTTCAATGGAAGCAAAAGTGGAATAACTGGCTATGTTCTGCACAATGAAGACCACACACTTGAAAAGACATTAGGAAATGTAAAGTGGGATCAAACATCTGAGTTGAAAATGGATGGACTAATGCCTAACACCCCATACATGTTTGCAATCACTGCCCATGGATGCAACAGTAGTGCAAAGACAACTGCTTACATTTCAGTAAGAACACAGAAGATAATTCCGCCAATAATCACGATTGTGACCAAAGCATACCCACATCTTATTAAAGGAACACAGTCCAGTGGAAGCTCATCAGGAACCCATTGGGAAGTCTTTGCCGTTCTGGAGCATGATATTACTCTGCAAAATAATATATTTCCCAGTTTTAACATTGAAGGCAATGAATATTACAAGGATAATTTTCTCAATAAGACCAAACTTGGATACTCCCAGACCAGATATCTTCTTCTTGCTACTGTTCCAAATGATCAACCAGAGTACACTGTCGCTCTTAACAATGAGGATTACTTTGTTGAACCATTCATCATCAAAGTCAAGGCTCCATCTGCTGATAACTCCATCACCATCATGCTATCCATCATCATTGCATTCTGCTTGGTTGGACTTGTGGCACTCCTGATCCTGAAGCGGGATGTTCTCTTCAAAAGAGACAGCTGTAGGAGGGATGATATCCCAATGGAAACCATCCCTACTAATGATTGTGATATAATTGTTCAGCCCAGCCAGAACATTGAACTTGAAACTAGTGCATTAATGTCTAGTAAACCAATGTCAAAACAGGATCTAAATAACCTGATGATCAAAAAGGACTTTGCCAAGATCATTAGATGTGAATTTCAGGAGCTCAACCATGAAATGAACATTTACAACACTCCAGAAGACATCGATGAGGTCAAGGTAAATTCAGTTCTGGAAGCATACTGGGTCAGAGGCAATTTCAACAAGAGAGATTTCATCTCCATGACAATGCCAAGCCAAGATGAAATTCCCCTCTTTTGGCAGATGGTGTTTACTGACAACATTCACAATATTGTCACCCTGGAAGATATTGGTATGTTAAAATAATCTAGCTTGATTGGTGTGGCATTACTCAAGTTATATTATTTTTTCAGAACCACTATCCCCAATGCAGATGAAGTGTTCCATGAATCAGGAGTTAAAGGATGGTTTGTTGACGCTGCGAAAATATGAGGTAAATATTGGTGGTGCTGTAACTAGTTTTAATCTAAGATAACCACCAAATACTAGCAAAAATCTGAAATATTTAATTGTACGAGTACATATGTACTAGTATACTTTACTAATTTCTTGAGCAATTGATTAATAATTATTACCTGAATTTACTCTACATGATTCTTCCAGATCACACATCAGTCAATCACAAAACACTGCCAAATCCTGGTGTTCAACCTGCCCTGGCACCGATCTGGATCCCAACCGGACCCCAAACATATCCTGTCCCTATGTGATGCAATGTTCATGCAAAGTCTGGAACCAAGAAGTCCGACAATGGTTCTTTGCAAAGGCAACCCAGCTTTTGCTGGGACGCTCATTGCTTTAGACTCTGTGTTAGAATCTGCTGTGGAGACACCTGGGATGGTTGACATTTATGGTACTGTACACAAAATGCAGCAGGCACATGCACTGACGGTATGTTAATAGTCATTAATGGCAAACCAATTGTGTCCCATTCACAGTGATTTGATATGGAAAAATATATGTAATACTCTTTCAGCCTTGCTGCCAGATCAACTATGTGCACTTATACCAGTGTGTGGCTGAGTTCATGGAAGTGGAATCGGAGTACATCTATGTTGAGCCAGAGTACTTCTACGAGGATCAAGGTGAAGCAGAGGAAACGTACTACTACAGACCATAATGGAGAGAATTTGGAACAAGGAGACAATTTACTGCTTCAAGAGGAAATTTATGCTTTCTCTTGCTTATAATACATAGAAAAAATACAGACTGGTCAAAACTAATGCAAACATTGCTTCTGTAGCATTGTCATTTTCATTTCAATGTCAAACATATGATTAAAGGGCAAATTCTGTAGTTATATTATTGGCCTCCATGGTCTTATGGTTGGTTCATGATGTTTCAACAAAGATAAAAGAAATATAGTAATGTTTTCTTGTTTTAGAATAAGCTTTGAGTAAGGAGAGATTGCGGCTACACGGCCTGGCCAATAATCCAGAACCTATCAGAGACGGACTTCATAAAGCTGCCCCGGGGGCGCTTGCCCCGCCTCTGATTTCAAATCTATATAATTATGTTTGTACTTTGATGATTTCTTTATGAAGTTGACTGAGGAACTCAGCTGAGTGCTTTTTTGTAAATACAAATAACTCAAACCTTTTTCAATTGTAAGGTCTTTTAGAGCCCTACAAAAAGGCTTAACATTGCATATTTTTCAAATTAAATCTAATGAATGACTGTTTATTAGGGTGACACAAGAAGTAATACAGAAAGTTATGCCAGTTTTTAAAACCAGTGTTACCCAAAAATGTAACCCAAATGCAGTCTGCTGATTGCATGACAAAAATAATGACTAATGGATTATTTAATAAATGAATACTTTTGAGTGTTAATTATCCTTAGAGACTGCAGACCTACTGTATATTCAATGTTTTATTGCATCAAGTTTTCTACATTTTGACGTGTTTGTTCAATTATTAGCACTTTCCGAACTAGAAGTATACATTCAAATCTTACTCATCTCCCACTCACTGCCCTCCTCTCCCAGCCAAATTGTCAGCAGTCTCCCATGGAACCGCCTCAGGGTCTCCCTGTGCCCAACGCTCACCAGGGTGACGCCCATGGCCAGCGCCTTGGAGTTAAGGAGGTCCTCGACGTCGGTAGAGAGTGCGGCGGTAGCCTCGTCAAGGAAGGCGGCGT
>LR142738.1:0-10087 GCA_900659605.1 Tisbe holothuriae
TTAGCCGGCGATTGAAACAACAGTTCGTTCCTCAGACCCAGGCGTCCTAGTCAAACAACGGGCCCCTTGTTTTCGTCCAACATTAATAGAAAGCAAAACTAACTAAACGAATAGTAACGTTTAACATATTTTCAGTGTCCATATTTCAAGTGATAAGATTTGCCGTAAGTATGAGTATAAATTTCGGTTACCTGCATATCTGTAACTGCTCTTGCCTGCTATTAAATGACCCACGCTTCGTTATATTTTAGAACGCTCCTTGTTCTGTAAATGGTGGCCGAAATGGAACGTGCTACACGCAGAATGAATGCGAGGAAAAGGGTAATTTTTCTTAATGACTATTTAACAAAGTAACTGAACAGTTATCTTTTAGAGGGCACCAACTCTGGTCCATGTGCGCAGGGCTTTGGCGTATGCTGTACATGTAAGTAAATGAAACCTGAGAAAATATGCAACCAGTAAAATCTTTAAAGTGTAACATGTTCATGACCTATTTAAATGGCTATACCCTTTATATACATGATCTTTCAATACCGCTTTCTTTACAGTTGGCAATACTTGCAATGCAATGAACTCTATAACGTATTGTTAATTGTAACCATGTTCTAGTTACCCTTTCCTGCGGTTCAACATCTTCTGAGAACAACACCCATTTGATCCAGTCCAATTCGATATCCTCAACCACAAGTGAATCATGCCAGTACAAAGTGTGTAAATCCGATCCGGATGTCTGCAGGATACGATTTGACTTTAACGTAAGGCACAACAATTTCGTATTAATTTGACTGTACAAACTGGATATATCAATCATTATGCTATCAATTGCAACATTTGCTAGTATTGAATGTTTTAACATAATATTTTTTGCTATAGACATTTATGGTAGCGGGCCCTCAGGAAGGTACAGTGGTTGGGGTGATGCCCACAAACGCCATAAGTGGGTCCATTGGAAACTGCGTAACCGATTCTTTCTCTATAACCGCTCCCGGTTCAAAAGGATCGCCTACCATATGTGGTTTCAACACTGGACAGCACAGTAAGTTAATAAGATAAAACGCTACAGCGGTAGTAAATATATACAATTTACGAGTAGTACTATTCCATTACTTTTAGTGATTGTCGATGCAAGTGACATGTGTCATTTGGCCACGTTTGCTCTCGGTGGGGGTTCTGGAATGAATCGTCAATGGGATATCACAGTAACGCAATATTCATGTGATCCAAGAAATGGAGGGGGTAAGAGTAATCAGAACGAATGTAAATAATTTTACCAATTTGCTTTTTTCTGAATTTTTATGTAGGTCCGAGTGGATGCCTGCAATTCTTTACTGGAACATCTGGGCAAATATCAAGGTAAACAGAGCATAGTAGCACAATATGCATCATATAAAGCTACTTTTTATTAATCCAATTAGTTATTAGCTAATATTTTAATATTAATAGCTACAATTTTCTTACAACGTCAAATACTGTTGGTGCAACAGGTAATAGACACTCATAAAGTAAATGTGTAGTCAATTAATCATTTTTCGTTTTATAGCTACACACCTCTCTAATCAAAACTACCGTATATGCATACGCCGTGAACTCGGTTTCTGTGAGATATGTTACATTCCATCAATAGCTGGAACAGGCGCAGTTACTGATCAGGTAAACAAGTGTTTACAATAGATCTCCCAGCAAATCTAATCAATCATTTTTATTACAGAGGTCTTTTGGATTATCGTAAGTACTTTTTAACATTGCTTTAATATGTTAAATTATTGTCTGTGGCTTATTGCACTTTAGGGTCGCTGATGCTATTGCTGCAAATACGGCCACTGTTGCAACGGAATGCAGCCACGATTTCCTAACGGTAATTTGAATTGGCTAATAATACAAATCCGTTAATATTAATTATTTTAGATTCCCTCCGCAAAAGACATAACTCCTGGTACTGCATCAACAAACAGTAGAATCTGTGGAAGAATATTCTCCTCAGACACCACTACAGTAATTGCTAACACTGTATCTGTATGCTGTAAGTTAACATAACTTTTAAACATAATAATTATATATTTGATACTTGCATTATAACTGCAGCCACATCAGTACCGTTTACCGTCGACTTCTTCACAGACGCTGGAGAGGTTGGAAATACTGCCGGAGACGCAACTAATGAAGAACAAATTGGTGCACCCGGTGGAATCATTGGCTTCAGTCTGGATTACAGGCAGACTGAATGTGATTAAGCACTCTTTTTTGCTTAAGAAGGGATACTTAAAAAAATAAGCGAAAGTTAATTAATATTTTGGTTATGTTCATATAATGGTACATCAGGCAATAAGTATGTGTGTCCATGCCCTGCAATATATTTAATAAATATATTACGGGGTAAATATTATCCAGTATATAATATATCAGAGCTGCAGAGGGCGCTTAGGAAACAATTTGATCCCAACTACTTAAGTGTTTAGTTCAAGAATACAAACTAGCGCATACACTTACAAATTTTAACTATGAACGAAACCATGTAAGCCTTGTAAGGCAGAACGTAAGTACTAGAGATGCAACCTCAAATTCATTTACTGAGCAACCTCGTATTCATTATTTGCATTCCTTCCTACAAGGATCAATATAACTAAAATACTAAATAGTATAGAGCGGCCCTAGCAGAACGAAACCATGTAAGGCAAAGGCGAGTGCTATTTCCACTTACTTATTTCCACTTACGTAAGTAATAAGTAAGTAAGTAAGTAAGTAAGTAAAAATAGCGGTCAATAGAGTAAAAGTGCTATTTTCACTTACGGCACTTACAGTTCTTATTTTCACTTACTTCTGCTTCTTACCGCACTTTTGCGGCGCGGCGCCGGTTGAGCAGAATATTAGCCAGAACAATGCCATATTTCTATATATACATTATTGTGTGCTCCTAATTGGTCCAGTATCAGAAAATAATACACATTTATGATTGCATGCTAAAGCTTTAGGATGTACTTTACATCTAGTCCAGTTTCAACTCTTTTAAAATTTTCTGTTGGCATTATTTTTCTCTCTCTGTCGTCCCTTCACTGGGCGGCGCGTATACTCTTTCTACGACTGAGCTTAGCTGAGCGGCTGAGCGGCTGAGCCAGTGTGGCTGAGAGAGTAAGTAAGTAAGTAAGTGCCGTAAGTGAAAATAGCACTTTTACTCAATTGACCGCTATTTTCACTTACGTAAGTGAAAATAAGTAAGTGGAAATAGCACTCGCCACTTGGAGCAATCAGTGCTCTTCTACTGAACAAAGCAACCAAGCAGTTTTTTTCAAGGGCTAAAATATCATTTATATGAGTGTAAGTTTCTCGTGAAAAACCGATAGCATTGCATTATTTGTCCCTCATTAGACAAGTAAAGTAACATATATAGTGCATATTTTTGCGACATTCTCTGTCTCGTAGCCACAAAACCAACTAACCAAACGAAATAAGAAAGCAGCGAGTTCTTTTTATGATTTGATTTATTGACGTAGACTTTTTTGTATCTTTAAACCCTCAGGGGAAGGGGATGTAATTTTCAACATGTCTGATTTCCCTTTCTTTCCAACTTAATTTACTCTCTTTTGCATCAGCTTTAATATATAATTCATATGAACACAACAGTTAGGAGCCAATGAACTTATATTTTGCAAAAAGTTGCTCTCAAAATACAATAAAACATTACTAGTAGAGTAGCAAAAACGCACTGGGGATTAAAAAGAACAAAACAACTGCAAAAAAGAAAGCAATATTTGCGCTGAAAGTTTTGTTTAACCTTTGCAGACGTATTGTTGTTTATTTTATTCCATACATTTTTGTTTCTTTTACCTAAGCGCCAGGTGCAGAAATGAAATTTACTTTTTTTGAACATGTCAGAAATAAAAATTATAAAAGAGTCTTTTTTTAATTTGGAGAGTAAAAGTGCATTTTTAATATATTTCCAGGAGATTTACCTGTAATTTTAGTTACCATTGTTGGCTCTGTGTATTCTATAATTCTTTTCCCCCAACAAACCTTCATTCTTTTCTTTCTTTAGAATAGAGGAGAAGAAATGCCGAATCCGGGGATTTATTTTAAATGCCTTTAACCAATGCAACAATGTATGTTGTAAGAAACCAGCATCTTATTTGCAAATCAATACTGATAATACACATAAATTTGCAATGAGTCGTCAATATCACTCAAATATCTTTGTTAATTGCAATTAAACCATACGTATTGTACTATTTCAGTTTTAACTTTGTAAAGTAGAATCAGAGAAAGCCTCTTTTTCCCCTCTACATATTTTCATCTGGAACTGGAGCACAAGCTTCGAGGATTTTCCTTCATCCTCGCTTACTTTGAAAGTCATTGCTCTCCTTTTTCACTGAGTCTCAATCAGCTATAAATCCGGCAAGATGTATAATACGATATGCGCGTATGAGGATATTTTCGATCCCGGAGAGAGGGGTAAAAAGAACGTTTAACTTCTACTCTCCTGATCCCGAATGTTTGTAAAATATTGGTGTAGTAAATGTGTAATATGGCAATAGATCATCGTTTGAGAATGCTGAATATGCTATTTAGCAGCTATAGAAGCAGATATAATGTGAATATGGTTTGAAGTATACTGAACAGTAAAGAGAGTGAAACATATCATTTAATAAAGCATTGCAACTGTTATTCAAAGAAAATAGCAGACATTGTCTAGAACGTGAATTACTTTTTATATAATATGAATATTTAAACACTGTCTGCCTTTTTCTAAACCAAATTTCACGCAACATAAAATCTTATGTCTCCGGATTTTTATGGAAATGGGATCGGAGATAAAATTGTCTGCTTTCGATATCGAATGTTGCTTAGACGACAATTTCGATCAGTGTTGTAACAGGTTTAAAATAAAACTTTTCAGTTTAATACGTCATTTCTCTGCAAAAAATTACAAAAAATCAGATCAACATAAACAAAGTTTTACTCAAATGTCATAGAGACCTATATTTATATTTAATAAAGAGTGTCTAAAGCTGCTATTGAAGTAAATTTCTTCTAAAATTAGCTTGTTGGTCCAGCATTTCATTAATTGATTTTGATGGGTAAGTGTAGATTATAAATTAATTAAAACTGTTATCTGCTACTTGCAAAAAATAGTTTAATGTGGGTAGGACAACACTGACAGCATACATATACACATATAAAATGACAGTTGTAAATTGACCTTGTTCATGTCTATTTAGCGGGGCCAATTTCAAAGTCGCTCAATCATTCTAATGATCTCTCTACGTACAAAAACCAGAAACTACTTTATAGACAGAAATTAGACCTCGAGCGAGCGCGCTTTTTGTTGTTTCAAACTTGGTCGCTTTTCAGTTCTATCCAGGTAAAACTTCTGCGTCCGCCTTCGCGTACTTACGCTTTTTTGCCGTTGCATGACGCCTACGCATTGAGCAAAATTTTTTGAACTAATTCGTGTCAAGATATTATTATAATATGCACAAAATGTAAAACACTTTTGACACATAAATACGTATAAACTCTTGTTATATCAAGAGCCTCTAAGTCGTGTTATAGCTTAATGCTCTTCTTCCAAAAATGTCTCCTTGTTGCATGTCCGATCTCGAGAGTTGTGTCTGCACCGTGTGTGTATGTGTATCAGCTATACTTCCATGGCCAGGACAGACTGAGTAGGAGGAGAGTGTGTGACTCATACATACATGCAATGTATCAGGGCTCTTCCTCCTTGTGTGAGCTGCAGGCCAAGCCCTTTTATACAACTTACCCTTGGTGTGTCTACACTTTAAAGTAGACTTCAAACGTGCAGCTGTTTTGGGGATATGAGGTATTGGAAAAAGAACGTATTGATTGTGTCGTTACATGTAAAGTAGGGAGTGACAGTTTGGTTGACATATTTGGTTGGATTGAGTACGACAGTGACAATTCATTTGAGCACTTACTCATACAGGTGCAATCTGCAAAAGGCGTGATTAGTGAGCAGCGGCGGAGGAGATTTATTTCGAGAAAATTCCATCATGGGCGATGATAAAAAGAAGGTTGGTGCAGTTAAGAAGGAAGAGGCCAAGAAGAAGGTTTCAACTGAGGGAAAGACAACTCCAGTAAAGGGATCCAAGGAGAACGTGAGCCAGAACGCCGGGGTGAAAAAGGCGGAAGTGAAGAAGGCTGGTGACAAAAAGGCAGAGGTGAAGAAGGATACCAAGAAGATGGCAGGTTCGAATCCAACAACTCCCACCAAGGAAAAGAAGATTGTGGAGAAAAAGGCTGAGGAGAAGAAGGCCAGTGATAAAAAGGCAGAGGAAAAGAAGGTTGATGACAAAAAGGCAAGTGACAAAAAGACAGATGACAAGAAAGTTGAGGCGAAGAAACCAGATGCTAAAGCCAAATCTCCCAAGGAAGAAAAGAATGAGGATCCTGCTGATACCACGGATGAGGCTCAGGGTGAGAAGGAGAAGAATGGGGATGCTCCAAAGGAACCCGAGGTTGCTGAGCAGGATGCCTCATCCGATGTCAATTGCAGGAGTCAGAGTGTGGAGAGCGATCAGGAATGGACTATCAGACTGACATACTTTGATGGACAGGTATGCAAGATCTTGTTCCTATTTGCATAAAAATACATGGTATTAAACACTTTTAGGGACGCGCCGAACTCCTTAGAATGATACTTGCTGCTGGTGAAGTCGAGTATGTGGACAGGAGAGTGACAAGAGAGCGCTGGATGGAGCTTAAGGATGGTAAGATTACAAGTGCCATTTCACTCCGAGACTTAAACCACATAGTCATTTTCAGCTACGCCTTTCGGTCAACTGCCTGTTCTTGAGTGCGAGGGTCAAGTGTTTGCGCAGAGCGTCGCCATCGCCAGATATCTGGCAAAGCGAACTGGCCTCTATGGCGATGACATCAGAGACCAAGCCCGGGCCGATGCCATTGTCGACTATGTGGGAGACTTCTTCAACAGTAAGTCATTTTTAATTACCTCATTATAAGTCACTAATGACATAATTACTTCTAGAATGGGTCAACGTGTTCCGAGCTCAGACAGATGCGGAACGCGCTGCTCTAATCGGGGAGTTTTTCGACCGCTTCCTATCGGAGTTTATGCAGAATTCAGAGGAGCTCCTTCACAACGCTGGCGGACAGTTCTTTGTCGGAAACAAGGTAATTACCCTTTAATGCCTTAATGAACTAGATAATGACCTCTAATTACAGCTGTCCTATGCTGACATTGCCATGTTCCAAGCGCTGTGGGCCTTCACGGACCCCGAGGACCCGTTCTACTGCACGCTGCCGGAGCCGATCTCGCAGCGGTTCCATGTCATGAAGCACTTCCCGCTCCTGTCCCAGCTGCTCAACACGGTGGCCAATGTCAAGGGGAGCAGAGGATGGCTTCAGACGAGGCCTTTGGGGCTAGGGGTGTTTTGAACAAGGTCTAATACGTTATTAAAGGCTTAATGTAACCATACCAAACGTATAAAAGGCCTTGATCTTCTTTAAACAAGAAATGACACAATCGCTTTTATTGCAACTCAAAATCACATTAGCAATAATAATATTAACACGCAATTAATACAATTCCATTATCAAATTCCTCTTAAAACTTCATATTTTTGTTGCCATAAATTGAAACTCAAGTACACAAAACCAACATAATTACTTAATCTCAGCAAATATCTCACAATCCACTTTAATTAATTACAAAATGTCTTCCGAGGAAAAGTTCACTCGAAATGTTGCTCTTACTAATTAATACAAAATGACACAAGTTTATTTATCACATTAAGAAAAGACAAAGTTATATCAGTGTAAATATTACATCTCCAGCAATTATTACCAAGACATAGACGAGCCTCAATCATAACATATCTAATCAAATCATTTGAATCAAATATTTATACCAACAATAAACTACAGATAATTCTTAACATGTGCCTTTGAATGAATATTTTTGTCTTGTACGCCTTCGGATCATGAATAATATTCTCCGAGGTTTTACAGCAACAAATCAAACTGAAATGTTGTCTTAATTTTAGATAACTCTTATGAAAATTCATTCATGAAAATGGATAGGCGGATATTAATATTTTAATGAAATACATAATGGAAAATGATATTATTGGATACTGTTCTGTTGATATCAGAGTTAATCTTACTTCTATTGTTAGACATCATCATAATAGTTTTCGCTTGTTACACCAACGTAAAAAACGGAAAATGTGTACAAAAGACGACAGGAAAGCCATAAATTATCATCCTTTATGCACATTATCAAGGCCGTATAATATGGAAGGTTCCGCAGTACAAATCAAACAAATTCCGCTTGGAATTTCAGCTGTTCTCATGTATTTCTATAAGGGACATAAGAGACATGCTGGCCAATAAGACAGCAGTGAACAATACGGTGGGAGGTGTCTGCGTCCTGATTGGTTACATACAAAAAGACAGGGATTCTATAGAGTAAAAATGTAACTAACACTGTTGATCACGAAATATTAACAATATATTAATTTAAACATGAACATAGAGAAAAACCATCTACATGGCAATATCGTTACATAATTGCCTTAATTTGAGTAAAATCATCATGTTTACGTGTAAGACAATGTTTTTATTCTTCTTTTGGCTTGTAAAATTGCTACCATCGTCATCCCTAGGCCAAAGAGACCATGACACAGGGAATGCTAGAAGCTCTGTTGTACATAGTATGTATCTTAAAATTGAAACAATGAGGAAATGTGACCATTCTTTACTGTTTTGTAGTTCTAATAAAGTTCCCCTTCCCCCATTCCAGATAAATTCTTAGCAGGAGTCTACATAGAACATTAAAATTCCAATGTAATTCAATTTTCATATGTGTAGCAAATAATACTACATAATAAATATGTTTTAAAACAAAAGTTAAGCATACATGGAGAAGATAGGGTGTGGCAAAATACATATTCTAGCTTTCCCGAAAATGGTATGTGTGGAAGTTTTAAACGGAACTAAAGCATTCTTAAAAGTGTAGGAATTCCACATGATGAGGATTTCCCTGAATATATTCATCGCACGCTGTCCCTTATAGAGGCACGCCCGCACATCAGTGGGCTAGCCCTGTGGAGAGGTTGCGTGCTACCTTTCATACTCTATATACCTTGGTTTGAGCCAAAGATGTGTAGCGGCTGGCTTTCTAATAAAAATTAAAAAAATCAATATCAATGGAATTTCAACTTACTTTAAGTTTTATTTTATGTAGGCAATTATTGGCTACAATCAAGGAAAATAGATAATTATAGCGTTGGCTACGATATAAAAAGTGATAATCAATGGGCGAACGTTTACAGCTACGGCGCTACCAAAACGACTAGAAAGAGAAAAAGTTCATGTAGGAAGAGAGAAGTACAGTAACTACCGACGATTTTCTGTCCTAGGGACTAAAGCCTATATTGAGAAGCCTACCAATGTTTTATTCTCTTTATTTCCCATCTAAGAAATTAGACACATCCTGCTAAAATATTTTATTCTCGGGAAATCTTTAAGGTTAATTGTCTGATGACTTGGCAAAATATATAACTACGCCTCACTTCACTGGGTATTTGAAAATGTTTATTGCAAACACATGATTGTATTAAATGTGTTATCTTAAACAGTATTTTAAAGAGTATATTACCGTTTTACTGCTTAGTAGTCCTAAAATAATAATATTTAAGATAATTTTTAAGTGGAAAATGGGAGTTTTAGTAGAAAATTATTTGTATGCGGAAAACGCTTCTAAGGTTAAAGAAATATATTTTAATTTATTTTATTGTTTTATTCTTTTATAGCACAAAATATACTATTTTAGCACATGGCCATGGGCCAAATGATTAACTTATAAAAGAGAGTCCCTAATAGCAGAGTATATTAGTTCATTTAGTTGTCTTGTAAACTTACTAGCTACTGCTCTTTTAGTTTTTACAACCATGAAGGTTAAAGAAGTAATGGTAGGAGTTCTTCTACTTTTAATAGGATTAACAGACTTCTCTCTTGGGTAAGTATAAACCTAATCGAATTTACTATTAAAAGTTCATTTATACATCATACATATACAAGAAGAAAATATCCTGTACATATGTTTGTATTGTTA
>LR142739.1:0-10091 GCA_900659605.1 Tisbe holothuriae
CCGTTTGAATTGCGCCCAGAACTCTTCTTGGATCCTAAGGGCGTCAAGCCACTTGTCGACCGCCCTCCTATCGCAGCCGAGGAGAGACTCGTGGTTTCCATGCCTATGCCCGGCCAGGAAATGAGCCGGCGTCAGCACGTCAGCATCCTCCGAGGTGCCGGAGATGACGCCGAGAGGACGGCGGTTGACGAGGTTCTCACACACCGCAATTGCGGTGAGTAGCTCGGGATCGAACATGGCCTTTCCCTTCATGACTGCCATTAGCGCCTTCTTGGAGCACTTAACCAGGCTCTCCACGCACCCCCCCCCATGTGGGGGGCGCGCGGGGCGTAATGCGTCCACACCGCATCAGCCCAGCCCTCCCCGTAGGGCGTGTTGGCGAGAGGAATGACTTTGCCAAGCTCCAAGGCGGCAGACTCAAAGTAGCTGCCGTGATCACTGATAATCGTTTCCGGCACTCCTCTCCTTGCGGCGAAGCGTACGAGAGCGCAAACTACGTCCCTTGTGGACATGCTGTGGACTACTTCCAGGTGGATTGCCCTGAATGCCTGGCATGCCACCACCATGACCCAGCGTTTTTCGCGTGCTCTCCTCCCCGTTTGCTTCACTTCCAGAGGACCGAACAAATCCACGGAGATATTCTGGAACGCGAAGTGTGGCCACGCCGATTCCCTGCGCTCTTCAGGAAGGTCCGCCATCTGCTGTCTCTGCCGGTACTGCCGGCGTCTCCGGCAAGTGACACAAGTTGAGCACACCCGCTTGCACAGGTTGGTCCCGCGGGGTACCCAGAACAGAATCCTAGTCTCGGCAAGTAGCGTGCGTGACCCCCCAACGTGAGACAAAACCACGGCGTGGATATGGCGGACACGCAAGAGAGTTAGGTGATGATCGGCGGGAAGGAGTGGGACAGGCGGTTGATTTGTCCTCCCCGAAACCACGAGAACCCCCTGCCGCATTTCTACGTTCATGCTCTGCCAGTTGTGCTTGAATGGCAGCGGTTCCCCCCGCTTCAGGGTGAAGTACTCCTTTGGCCACGAGTTGACTTGCGCCCACAGGCAGAGGGCTTCGCTCTTGTCTTTGGCGGAAATCTGCGCGTCGCTCCGCCTGCCCTTGAAGAGCTGGCAGGCTTTGAGAACTGTCCCCATGACTCGTAGGCAGCCATGCCAGGTGCTGAACTTGGTCCAAGGATTGTGCTCTACCTCTTCCACGGAGACTCGGAAGGAACCCAGCAGTTGCTCTAGTATCTCTTCGTCACGCAGTGGGACGTGCGGGAGGGCAGGCGATGAGGGCTGCGGCCAGTCCGCCTCTTCTTTCAAGAACGGAGGCCCGTGCCACCAGAGGGTGGAGGACATGACTTCTCCCGCCGTGCACCCGCGTGAGGGCAAGTCAGCCGGGTTTGCGTCAGTTCTGACGTGTCGCCACAGGGCAGGAGTGGACACCTCTCTGATCTGGGCGACCTTCCTGCCGACAAAAGCTTCAAGTGTTCTAGACGGATTGCGGAGCCAACAAACTACATTAATACTGTCGGACCAGAAATGAACTTCGCTCACATCGCGCTTGAGCACCTTGCCGACCTTCCTTGCCAGTTTGACCCCCAGTTCTGCCGCCAGAAGTTCGAGTTTTGGGATAGTCAGCGCTCTGCTACCATTGGTCTTAGCCTTGGCGCCCAGCAGTGTCGCCCCCTCCTTGTTGACCACATAACAGACTGCAGCTATGGCGGCGTTGGAGGCGTCGCAGAAGACGTGTACTGAGCCTGGGTCGGAATCGAAACCGGCGCATCTGGGGAGTCTGAACTTCCTTAAGGTTGCTCCCCCTTCAAACCAGTAGAGCCACTCCCTGGCCGTCTCCTCGCTAACTTCCTTGTCCCAAGGTAGCTTTTCATCCCAAAGTTTTCTCAAGAGTAGGCGACCTTTGACCGCGAATGGGGCAAACCACCCCATTGGGTCGAAAAAGGCCATGAGGCCTTTGAGGAGTTTGCGCTTAGTGGGCTCTGTCGGCATGGTCTGGTTCCACTGGACAACGAAACAGTCTTCCTCCGGGTACCAGCCGATACCCAGCGCTGTGGCGAAGAGCTCTCCTGGCTCTGGACAAGTTTGGAACGATTTTACGGGCATGTAGGGACCCGAGGGGATGACTGACCGGTCGTTGCAGAGCCATTTGACGATTTTCATGTTGCAGGCTCCGTAGATTTTGTTGAGTCCATTGACCAGCTCTACTGCGCTTTCTCTGTTGGGGGCACAAGTCATGTTGTCGTCCACTAATGCTTTCTTGAGGACGACTTCGGCTGCTTTAGGCAGTTCTTGTCTGTGATGGAGTGCGGATGTCTTAGCGACAACTACCGAGATGTTCAGCGAGCCGCCATTGCCGAAGACATGGCTAGTTGCCCTATACTGTTTGAGTGGCTCCGAGGGCGACCTCCTGTAGACGAAGAAGTGGTACCTGGAGTCCTCTGGGGGCATCTTGACGCGCAGGAACATTTACTGCACGTCTGCGGACAACGCTACTCTATCTCCTCGGAAGGCAAGCAGCACTTGGAAAAGATCGTTAATGCATCGAGGACCAGTCATGACGTGGTCGTTCAGTGACCCTCCCCCTGGATTGGCAGAACAATCCATAACGACGCGGCATTTTGTGGTGAGACGATCCTTGCGCCAAACAGCGAAATGTGGTATATAATAGCTACCAAGCCCTTCGTCCCACGGTACCTCCTCCACGTAGCCCTTGTCAATCCAATTCGAGATAGCTGCATCGTAGTACTGGAAATCTTCAGGGTAGTTATGGAGCTGCTTCTCCACCATGAGCCAGCGCGCCTTGGCTACCTCCAAGTTGAACTTGGGTTGCCCTTCGCCTCTCCACAGTACCGGAACCTCGATGTCGCCCGACGGGAGTCTCTTCATGCCGTTCATGATGATGTTGAGGGCTCTACGGTCTTCGGCGTTGGTTATTCCCTGGCTGCTGAGGTGTTCTGGCTCCAGCAAGGTGGGCAGCTTAAAAGGGTGATTTCCCAGCGGCAGAGTCGAGGTAGAACAAGCGGCACTAAATTGCCCGAAGGGAATGGATCGATCTACCAGTGCTACAGCTCCATCGGCTCGAGGAGGCCGGGTCGGGCCGATGACTGACCATCCAAGAGGTCCAAGTCGGGCTACTGGTTCGTGCAGTCCGGTGCCCGCTATTTCGTTGAGGGATCGATGAAAGAATGGTGCATTAGTTCCAAGTATTAGCGAGACCGACTGAGAGTGGACAGGGTGGTGTAACTCGAGGCTTTCTAGATGGGGCCAGAGCGACTGGTGCTTTTTCCAGTTGGCCATACGGAGGCCTTTTGTTGCGTCTTGCATGGTTTGTACCAGAACCGGGTGCTTGACACAACGGTTTCGGCTCTGAACTTCCACTATGGCTTGAAGCCCCTTTGCTTCCACTTGCACTCCGCTTATGCCTGAAATTGTACCATTAATCTGCGTTCCTTCTAATTCCAGGTATTCCGCCAGTTCCCCCGCGAGAATGGAAACGTTTGAGCCGTCGTCGAGGAGGATGTTGACAAGTGCGTCCTTTCCGCTTTGAGGATTAATGACATAGGCTGCTACAAAACGCTGCGTGCAGGGGCTGCGATTTATGAAGTCGCGTGCTACTTTCGAGACTTTCGAGTTGGCGGGCGTGAAGTCCCCCGTGAACGAGGATGGAGCAAAGCTACTGTAGCCACAGGCCGGATCTGTCGAAGGCAAGGTGGAAGCATCGTGCTCCCATGGGGCAGCGGCAAGTCCGGCGAGTCCGGCAAGTCCGTCACCGAAGTCGGTCAACGCTGCGCTAGGCGGAGCTTTAGCGGATGCCGTACGAGGGGTTGAAGGTGTACCACGGCCTTCCGGCTCCCAGGCGCCGCAGAGGAGGTCGTGGTGGGCGCCACCACATTTCGTGCACTTGTTGTGGCAGCAGCCGCTGACTAAGTGACCGTGCCTGAGGCACTGCATGCATCTATGAATGGACATAATTAACCTCTTTCTCTGTCTAGGATTCTTCGCCTGGAACAAGGGACAATCTGCCATCGCGTGAGCGCTGTCTGCGCCATCGTGGATGCACAAAGGACAATCCAGGTGTTCATCCGTAAGGGCGACGCGGCCGCGTGGTGCCGTCAGGCGTTCGCCCTCGTTTTTCAGTACGCCAATCTGCACGTGTTTGAGCCAGTGAAGCAGTGCGTCGATGTCGGGATCTAGAGACTTGCCTGTCATCAGTAGGGCGGACTTGTACTGGATCCGCAAGTCAGCATCTAGCTTGTCAAGAACCTCGGTGAAGTGACTGTGCGAGTACTTCTCGTACGCTCGATTCTGGGGAAGTGCTGCATGATACGATTCTACTGCGTCTACAAGTTTGACGAAGTCTGGAAGTGAGCCCGACTTGACGACCTTCAGTTTACGAATTACGGATGCATATTTGTCGACGTATCTGCCGTAGCCGCCAAAATCTGCTTCGAGTCTCGAAAGAGTGAGGGAGTAGCCGGATGCGTCGGGCATGGTGTCCTTGCTGCAGCGCTCAGCTTCACCGGCGAGTGACGCGCACAGCGCCATGTGCTTCATCGGGAGGCTAATGTCTTTGATATGAAAAGTTAGTAGGAAGGTTTGTCTCCATCTGGGGTAGTCCTCGAGCTTGCCGGTGAATGGTTTCACGATTTTACTGGCCATGAGCATGGAAAATTCGGAAACGTGTGTTGGATTTGCTACGGGGACTTGGTTCCAAGGTGACGGCAACGCAAGGTAAAACTGGCTCCCTTCGCCCATATGCTGTGCCCAGTGGGGTTGGAGGTAGGCGGGCACCGCTGATGAACCCTGGGCTCCGATATTTTGTTGAAAAGCAGGTGGTGGAGGAGCGGCGGCCAGTGGTGCAACGTGAGGTTGCTGAGGAGGAGCATGAGCGGCCGGTTGTGCAACATGAGGCTGAGGAGGGAGAGCGTTTTGCTGGCCTTGCGAGTTTATCGCAGCCAAGATCTGAGCGAGAGCTGCTGGACCCAGCGGTCCTGTCTGCTGGGCAGCGGGCGGCCCCTGTGGGAACATCGGATTAGGGTAGACTTGTGGAGCAGAAAAAGGCGGGTTGTAAGGGTACGAGTGACTCTGAGAGAAACCACCGCTATTGCTCGCGCTCGCGCTTACATAGGGCGAGGTACTTGTGGCTGGAATCGAACCCGAGGCAAACGACGTTCCCGTTGTGTGGGCGTGACCAGCTCCTCTTGCTGCAGCTGCTGCCGCGGCCGCCGCCGCTGCAGCGAGTCCCGGGCCGCTTCCTGACGACACTGCATTTGCTCCCGTCGGGATAAAGGAAGGAGAGGAGGACGTGCTGTTAGTTGTAGCTGTTGCCTGGGTGGGCGTGCTGGACGTAGTGGACGGGACAGTGGGTGGGACTGTTGTTGTCGGTTGTTGAGTTTTGTTCGACGTGCTCGCCCTCGGGCTCGAAGGAGTGGTCGACGGTTTAGCGTTCTTAGGGACGGGCAGTTTATCCAGAATATCCGTGATTTCAACAAACTTTTCCAATGCCGTGTCCAGCTTTGTCTTCAGGTTCTCAGCTTCCTTCTCATCCCCGCCTAACCTGTACTGGTCGATGACGGCTGGAAAGAACTGCTCGAAAGCCCTCTTTGCCGCAGCGTAGTCCAGCTGCATTTCCAACCGTTTCGCGTCTGTGATCGTCTTCCTCGCTCGGAGAAGCTTCAGGAGGCGTGACAGTTCGGCCTCGGCTCGGACGAGGTCATCGCGGGACGCTCCCTGCCTGGGCAAAAGAACCGTCGACATGGTGGACGGAGAGCTAGCGTCCATCATACAAGTTGATTTGAGCGTAGACCGAACTAGAAAAGGATGTCAACGTCTCCCGGTTTAGCAACCATAGTGTTGGCCACTTGCCGTTGTCAGCGCCGCCACTCCGCGCGTATCAGGTCTTGCTCGCGGTCCTTGAGCAGCCGCCGCTGCCGTTGCCGCCAAGCCGTACAAGGAGTGGACTGGAACAACGCTAACGCAACCACAAGAATCGCGAACAATCCGCGGTTTTCAAGGAATCGTCGTCGTTCCTCGTGTAGCCGGTCCTCGTGTCGTGCCCCACCAAGGCTCTTGCCCGTTGGGCGCCAATTGTAGAATTCGGGGTGGATCCTCAAGCCGGCAGGGACAGGGACAAGGACAACAGCAAGGAGTGAACAATCTAAGACTACAACAAGCTCATTTCCAAGTTAAAGCTAAAACTTACCAAAGTTTTTAGTTCATGTGCTCAATTGAAGCTCCTGAATGAAAATGGCTGAATTCTAGCCAAAGACTCAGGAGGAGAGAAAAGAAAAAGGAAGAGAAAAAGCTCAGCAAAGAGAATGATCAAATAAATCCAACTGAACAGCCAGAGAATGAGTAGACAACTGAATTTTATTTCTCCCTTTCCTGATCACCAAATTATCAATGCTCAGCCTCAGCACTCAGCTGAGCAAACACTCAGATTGTGACCCAAATATATAAAAGCTGAGCCATAAAACGGGCGGGAAATTTGAACACGCCCCGACCTCAGGGAGATCCGATCCGTTTTCATGGCTTTACATAGTTTTAAAACATTCTTCAATTTCATTCAATCGCATTTTCTCATTGTTTCTTCATTTCATTATAAATTGATTCCTTTCGTGTATATAGTTTAAAATTTCATTAACAGTATTTGTAAATTTCATCATTTCTTCCAAGTATTTCGATTCCTCTTCCGGACAACTCAGCTTTGTCGCAAACAAAAACAATTGCGAGACTCATCTCTTTTAAAAAATTGGGCAGTCAACGGCTGAGTCACAAAAAGCTTCTTTTACTCAGGCGAGGGGATCTTCGGGAAACGACCTCCAATCGTTGTGCTCCCAAGTGATCCTGCGGTGCAGATCCTCGCCCATGTTCAGCTTAGGGATCATGAACTCCACGCCGCTGTACCCGGTGTCGTGACACGGTATCAGGTCCGAAACATCCGCGCGGGGGCCCGAGAACTGCCAAGGCGGGCTGACGTTCCAGTAGCTGGTGCTGCCGAAGAGGTAATAGCGGTCATAGTTCTCCTTCCACGCCCGCCTGCTGTAGAACACGCACTGCGCCGACTGGTGCCCGCGCACGCCGCACTTGGCACAGAGGCCACAGAGGATCGGACACTTCTCCGAGCAGTGCCAGAAGGGGAACGGGCACGGCTCATAGCGGCAAAGTCTCACATTCCATGACGAAATCGTTGAGAAACCATTCTCAGTGACATGATCGACCAGCTTGGCACACTCCGTGAGCTTGTGGTCGTATCCGTTGCAGAACCTGCAGCCCGGCACTGGAGGTATCTGTCGGAGCGACGCGGGCAGAGTTGACTCCACGATAGACTTTCCCCTGCGTGGGCCGTGAGCGAAGAAGCGCTGGGTAGTTTGCCAGCCTGGCCAGTCGTCCTCCGAGGGTCCCCCCCCAAGACATGGGATCATGTAGTCCGACCATAACGACAGTGCCTCAAGCCTCATCTTTCGTTCCAGGCTATCTCGCAGCGGCGCCGCCAGCACCTCGTTGTCCGCCAGAAGATCCCGAAGGTCTGCTCCTCCGGACGAGCGAGGCTCAGGCTGACCGTCCACCTCATGTGCAACGGCACCCTCCGCCACAGCCCCAAAGCTCGCTGAAGGGCTCGAGCGGCGACCAGAGCGCCCGACTTCTCCGACTCCGCGCCGCAGCTCACCCAGCGGCTCCCCGCCCTGCCTTCTGGCCGCCTCCCTGCCATGACCACACGGGCGCCCCTGCAGCCCTCCAGCCGACCTTCCTCTCGACGCCGCCCTACCGCGCCCTCCAGACCTCTCCCTCGACCGAGGGGTGAAAACACTGGAACTCGCTGCGTTTGCCGGAACCTCAGTGCTGGCTGCCGCCGCGCGAGAGGCCGCACTTTCGAGCGGCTGGGGCTGCGCCTCATCCAGCACCACTACCTCAGGCACCGCGTCCCCCCTGCCTGCATTGGCCACGGCTGCCTGAACGCGAGAATTAGTGTCCACCAAGCGGACCTCCACGGGGCTATCGCCGCCAGACTCTGAGGACGAAGACAGCGAGTGAACGATCCTTGGCCTTGGAGGACGGTAGTCCGGAGACGCACTGACCGGGTCGTCGGAGAGAATGATTGTTTCCTGAATCAGTAAGATGTCGGAGTCTTCGTCTGCCTCGCCATTACGGCGCACGTTGCCCAGCGCCGGACCCGCCCGAGTAGAACGTGATACAGCGGGAACAGGGGGAGGGGGTGGCGGAACAACATCCTCTTCTACCACTGGCAGATCGGCGGGGCCCGCGCCCCCGACTGGCTGGACAGACTCGAGGCGAGCCACGGGCTTGACAATCGCTTCAGTTAGAGGAGCCCCCGATCTTCCAGCCAGGGGATCCCTGGTCATAGACGCGCCCAGAGATGAGGTGCCCGTCGGAGGTGAGCGAAGAGGGACCAGACAGCGGACAGGAAAGCCAGGGCGACGGTATTCTGCAATGACCCTCGCGTAGTGATCCAGCAGTTCTCCACGGGTGGAGAGCGCTCCCCGCAAGAGCCTAGACGCGATCAGGCACGATATCATGAGCACAGGCAGGCACGCCCTGCTGCGCAGCCAAGCCAGGCGGGAAACTGAGATGCGGTCGTGGGGCAGGCGGCCCCGGTCGCCGTCAGCGATAACGATGTTGTACAACTTAGCGAACTGGGCAGCCGTTGTAGAAGAAATCCCCGTGAAGACGTCTCCGCAGAAATACAGCTCGAACAACGCCGCGATAGGGGCGCTCTTGGGAGGCTGCCATATGTTGCCGGGGTCGCCAAAAATACCTGCCGCCACCACGTCCTGCTCCACTCGGCAGTAATCAACTCCGAGCTCAGGCAGGAATCGCTCCAGACCTCCGCCCACAAAGGTGATCCCCGCTTCTGCCAGCCGCTTTAGCTGCAGCTGGATCGCCCCCTTGGTGACGTTTCTCTCGGCGGCCACCGCGACGTGCCCGCCCGGCAGCGCCAAGGCCAGCACGAGCTTCCCTTCCGAATCCTGCTCGATGGTCATGCCCAGAAGTTTCACTACGCTCAGAGCTCGCGAGAACCTCAGCAGCACTTCATCCAGATGGTTGGCGTCACGGCAGAACTTCATACACTCGGTGGCCGCGTCTCGCTGGCCCAGTAGACGGCTGCCTACCGCTTGTCCGGCTTCCTTCAGGAAGATCTTCGCGGCGTGCTTGCGACGATACCCTTCGGGGTCGACGAGTGCACTGGGGATGGCGTCTGATCCCGGGACCACGAACGGTGACACTTTGTACAAGCGTGGGTTGTAGTCGCCCTTGCCTGGCTTGAGGGCGGGAGTCGGGAGAGAAGGCATGGCAACTGCAAAGACAGAATTCAAAGCTATACTATGCAGCCGGAAAGTTCACGAAATCTTGGACTCTTCAGCGAGTAAAACTCGGATGGTAAAAACATGGATAAAAAGGTAAGAACAAGAACAAGGTTTCAACAAGTGAACATCGATGCTAATAACACTAACCAAACAACGCGACAAATCTAACTAGAATGACTCTATGAACGACTACTAACGAACTAATGAAAACTATGGATGAACTGCTTATTTTCGAGGAGGACTTTTAGCAGATGGGCATAAGAGAGTGGATGTGTCTCTTAAAGACTTTCCCCTCGAAGCGAATTTCCACTGTCCTGACCAGGCCATCCTCTCCAGGATGTACCCTGGTGACCACGGCCAGCGGCCAGTCACCGTTGGATCTGACCTCTGCCGGAAGGTCGAACGTGACCACGACGTCTCCCACCTTGATGTTGGGCACGCTACGCCACCACTTGCCCCTGGGGTCGAGCTCTGGGCGAATCTCCCGCTTGAATTGCTCCCAGAACTCTTCTTGGATCCTAAGGGCGTCAAGCCACTTGTCGACCGCCCTCCTATCGCAGCCGAGGAGAGACTCGTGGTTTCCATGCCTATGCCCGGCCAGGAAATGGGCCGGCGTCAGCACGTCAGCATCCTCCGATGTGCCGGAGATGACGCCGAGAGGACGGCGGTTGACGAGGTTCTCACACACCGCACTTGCGGGGCGTAGCTCGGGCTCGAGCATGGCCTGTCCCTTCCTGACTGCCATTAGCGCCTT
>LR142740.1:0-10090 GCA_900659605.1 Tisbe holothuriae
CGAGTCAGACTAGTCATAGGCACCGACCAACCCTTCTTCCTTAGAGCCCTACAGGAAAAATACGGCGAGAGATCTTCATCACCAATTGCACGTCTCACGCCACTGGGATGGACAGCCTTCGGCCCGATGCTCCCGAACAACATCCAGCAGGCAAGCCTGGCCATGCACAACTTCACGCTCAGAGCATCTATAGACAAGGCTACCAGGTGCCAGGAGCCACCTCTAATCCTCAATGCAGGAGACCGTAAGGCTGCGCAAGACATGATCACAAAGAGCGTCAGGCTGCCCACAGGCCACGTCGCCGTGCCGGTCCTGTGGAAGAGCAGAGACAGACCGAAAGACAACTACAACGAAGCAGTCAGAGACTGGGAGAAGACAAAGCATCGCATGGAGCAAGTACAAGGGCAACGAGAAATCTATCACACAGAAATGCAAAAACTGATCGACAAAGGCTACCTACGCCTTCTCCCGGACACAGACATGACCACGGGATATTACATCCCCCATTTCCCGGTGGTCAGGGAGGACAAACAAACAACGAAGACACGCATCGTCCTCAATGGCAAAGCAGTTTTCAATGGCCGAAGCCTTAACAGCTATATCCTCAAAGGTCCTAAAGTGTTTAATCACATACACGAGGTGCTGCAGCGATTCAGGCGCTACGAATACGCAGGCCTCGTGGACATCAAGGAGATGTTCTTCCAAGTCAAGCTGTTCCCCGAAGACGCGAAGTTCTACAGGATTGTCTACTCACCGCCAGGAATCGAAAGACCACTCCGCTACGAATACACTGGACACGCCTTCGGCAGCTCGGGAAGCCCAGCCGCGTCAACAACAACAATCAAAGCAGAAGCATGGAACAAGCAGGAGGAACTGCCTCGGGCAGCAGAAGCAACAATCGAGGATTCAGCAGTCGACGATATCATGTACGGAGCGGACTCCAAGGAGGAGATGATACAAACGGCAATTCAACTCAAGAAACTGTTCGCCGGCCTCAAAATGGAACTGCACAAATGGGCAGCGTCGAATGACGACGTCATCCCTAAAGGGGTGGTCGTAGCACAGGAAATCCCAATTAAATCATACCCATCATCAGACCTGGAAGCCAACCACAAGACCTTGGGCCTGTACTGGTCCACTAAGAAGGACGAATTCACTTTCTTCTGCGCACCACCCCAGGGGGGGGAGTGGACAATGTGGGATGTCCTCAGTCAGTACAGTACATTGTACGACCCCTTGGGATTTGTTGCACCGTTCCACATCCAAGCGCGGATGCTGTACAAAGAAGTGTTCGATGAAGCAAAAGCACTCGGCAAACCGATCAACAACCTCAACACACCACTCCCGGTCAAATACACGAAAAGATGGGAGAAGTGGAGGGCCGATCTAGCGCTTCTGCCAAAGGTCAGAGTGCCGCGGCATGTCGGCCTTTCCAAAGGGGAGATACTACATGTCTTTGCGGATGCGTCCTTTACAGGATTGGGAGTTGTCATCTACCTGGCCGGGGGGGCCGGAATCCGTCTGGTAGCAGCGGCAGCAAACATAGTCAAAGACAAAGAACAGAGCATCAACCGCCTCGAACTGGTGTCTGCAATCCTGGCCCTAGAACTAACACAACAGCTATGGAGAGCGTGGAAATGGGAGCCGGCACAGACCAGGTTCTGGATGGATTCCAAGATCGCTTTACATTGGATTAAAAACCCACACAGGTCAATGGACAGATTTACATCCAGGAGATCATACACCATCAGATCAGGTTCAAACCCTGAACACTGGGGGTACACACCGACGGACGCCAACCCAGCCGATCTCGCATCCAGAGGGGTCTCACTTGAGGTATTACTGGGGTCCGAGATGTGGTGGCAAGGTCCAGCCTTCCTAAAAGATTGCTTGCTAATGGCCCCGCAAACGATCAAGACCATGCCGCATTTTAAACTGGACTGCGAGCAAGAGTTCAGGCAGATTATCGGCATCTACCATTGCGAAGCGGGAAAACCATCAGACACGCCGTCGGCCTGGTCACACATATCCACATGGCCGAAAGCAATCAGAGTGGTCAAGAGGCTTTTACAATGGGTAAATAACCCAAACACGGAAATTCACCATCTCAGCGCAAGACTCTGGGCAGCCGCTCAAGCGGAAGCACATCCAACGGAATCATTACTACTAAGACAAGGCAAGAACCTCCCAACACGTCACGCATGGAACAACATGAACGTCGCGCTCGCCGGACCTACCATCCTACTCCAAGGAAGAGCGAAAGACGACTGGCTCTACCTGGCGCCAAAGAAACATCATATTACGAACATCTTTCTGCGCTACGTGCATGAGCATGTCTTGCACCACATCGGCGGACACGCCACACTGCTAGCAGAGGCCAGACAACAGGTGTGGATTTTCGCAGGACCAGAACAGGCTAAGAGAATCGTCCGCCAGTGTGTCACGTGCAGACGAGCGAGGCCAGTGCCGTTTAGTCAGAAAATGGCACCGCTACCTCCATTCCGAACGGGGACGAACGGACCGCAAGAGGTCTTTAGCACCAGCCTGGTGGACTTCTGCGGACCTTTCTACACAGCTCAAGGGAGAGGAAAAGCGGCACAGAAAAGGTATATCCTTGTAATCACGTGCGCATTGTACAGGGCCGTCCATTTGGAGGTCACCTGGTCGCAGGAAACGGACCACGTTCTCATGGCTCTGCAGCGCTTCGTCTCCCGCAGAGGGCTGCCGCGGCTGCTGGTGTCAGACAATGGGACATACTTCCACGCAGCAGCTAAGGTCTTAAGAGAAATCGACTATCACGTAAACCAGCCGTCCACAGTACTATCACACGGCACATGGGCATCGATGAAATGGCAATTCTACAGGGCCGCGTCGCCCCACATGGGCGGCGCGGTAGAGGCCATGGTCAAAGTGACAAAAAGAGCACTGAAGGCTACGCTGCCTCCCAAATCAGTGGACGACCAGACCTTCATCACCACAGTCATCTATTGCGAGGACATAATAAACCGCAGACCGCTACTAACAGGAGATAATCCAGACGATAAGTATGTTTGTCCTCACCATTTTTTGCGGGGTTTTGCCGGGAGTCGCATCGATGAAGTTAACTGGGACACGTCAGCTGCTTCTTCCCCGGCAGCCCTGTCAACCCGCTGGAAGCTCCTCAACACCTATAGAGATGAATTCAAATTAAATTTTATCAAAGAATACATCGGCAATTTGCAAGAGCGAAAAAAATGGAACTCACTCAAACCGGACATCAAGCCGGGCACCGTCGTCATTGTCATGGACAAACAGCTCGATGGCTTCTCCAGATGGCCACTGGCCGTGGTGGAGCGCGTTGATGTGGGATTAGACGGGGCCGTCCGAGGCGCCGACGTAAAAATCGCTGGGAGAATCATCTCAAGACATGTGTCGAGGTTGGCCCCGTTGTTTGACACGGACAAGGTCGAGGCGGCGGTCAAACTGGACGACACGGGGGAGGCGTCCGGACCAGCAGGCGGGTCAGGGACACGAGGAGAACAGTCAGGGACACGAGGAGAACAGTCCGGCGACGAAGTGAAGAAAAAAGTTGATCGCACGCTAGAAAGAAAAAAGATTAGTGAACAAAACACTAAATCAAAACAAAACATAAAAACTCATGAACTCAGCCCTCAGCCCACTCAGGCAGAATCAGCCGCTCAATCAATTCAAAAACCCGCCGAGTCGGCGGTTTTGGAAGGGAGCGAAAAGGGGGGCTCAGCTGACAAAACTGAGAGCCCATCAAGCAGGCGGAACGAGACAGAAAGAACAGGCCCGGTGACGAGAAGTAAAACTCGGCGGGATCAAGCAGGAAAAGACTCGGCTTCTTCCGCCATTTCTTTCTTTCTCTTCACCCACCACCGTCAGAACGTTGAGAACCTTTTCAACACCTCCAACACCTTCACCCAGATCACCGACAGTCGCTTCAACTGCATCATGGACGGCAACCTCGCCGACCCCATCGTCGCCGACCTCGCCATGGCCGACTACATGAACGAGGTGCCCAGCCTAAGGGAGTTGGCCCAGACGGCGGCAGCAGCCGATCACTTCAACAAGCGCAAGGACACCGCCCTGAGGAGAGCGCAGGAGGGGAAGGACGCGAAAGAGTGGCAGCAGCTCGCTCTCGCTCACGAACACTTTGCCAGGAGGTTGGAGAAGGGCAATCCAGACCAGAACAACAACGGCAACATCCTATCGCCGGCAAGTCCGGAGAACGACGAGGACCGCGGCAGCGGATTCATGGGTTTTCGCGTCGTCCAGGAGGAGATCGCCATCGGCCACGAGCCCGTCGTCGTCGTCCAGGAGGAGATCGACATCAAGCACGAGCCCATTTACGTGGAAGAGGACCACTTCCAGATGGACAGTGAAAACGTGGACGGCGATGAGCACGTCCAGGAAGAACGCCCTCCGGCCAGGTTCACACCCCTCGAGCCGAGCTCTGAGGAGGACGAGGGAGGCAGCGTCACCGACGGCGCGGACGAGATGCAGCACATCTGGCAGCAGGTCGACGAGCAGATGGCGCTCCTCCATGAGGAGGGAGCAGGAGAAGAGGACGGCGGCGAACTACAAGACGACGATGGCGACTACGTCGACGAAGAAGCTTCAACCGAAGCCTTCTCTAGCGAGACGGACTCCGACAGGCAGCCAGAGAGCGAGCAGGAGTCCGAACCCGATTACATCGTTGTGGACCAAGTCGGCTACGAGGACGACGCGGACGAGCCGGCCACCGATGACGCACAAGACCAGGGGGCCAACGGCCAACTCGCTGACCTTGAGCAGGCAGCAGCGGCCGCCTCCCCGAGGGAGGACGGCCACAGCCACGACAAATCCATCAGGATCGGCAAGCTCGTCGGCGGCAGGGCGGTATGCGCGGCCTTGGAGGCCGACGAGAACCAGACGCTGCAAATGCTGTGGCAGGGGCTGGCGTTCTACGGACCACCGGACTACAGCGACGTAGTCCTCCCAAACTACATGAGGACCCGCCCTGCCTTTAGAGCATGCGTCTTTTGTGGCAGCGATAGTGCCGCCAGAAGGCTGGACGGCACTTACGGCCGGCACCAGAAGCTCAATTGCCCTGTGTATGCGGATGCCCACCGGAGGGACAAGATCCGCTGTCTTTACACCCTGTGTCCGGCACCTGAGGGCCACGCAACGAGCGTGTGCCCCCAGATGCACTCCTGGTGCCGGACCTGCAACTGTCGAGGACACGGCCTGGGTGACCCCGACCACTGCTCCAGACCCATCAAGTACCTCGAGGACGTGTTCATGGCCTGGGCTCCCAGAGGCCGCCACACCCGCAAAGCGTTCTACAACCCGGACGGGCCGAACGCTCCCATGCCGAGGCACAGGGAGTGCTGGGGCTTCAGGCAGCCCGCAGACTGGCGCCAGCGCATCGCCTATTATGTAGGCGAGCGCCATCAGATGTATATGCTACGCCACGACGACGCAAAGCCATGGGGCACCCTGTCGCCCAAGGAGAGCGACGACGAGATCGCGCACACGCGTCTCTGGTAGAGAAAGAAGATGTTGGCGCCCTGGGCGCCAAGGGAGGATACGGACAGAAGGACGAACGATATCATGATAAGAAGATGAAGAATACGCCAAAATGTCTAAGGCGACTTTTATAGTTTGTAATCTTTTACAGTGTTTATTGTGTGTTTTACCCGTGCCTTTTAACGTGTTTTAATGCCCGTGTGAATAGTACTATGCTTGTATAAAAAGTAGATGTTAAGCCCAGGGGCTCAAGGGGCTTTTTGTTCCCTTGGGTTGGGGTGACTCAGCCAGGCTGAGCTCCCCTCCCCAGCTGGGGTGCTCAGGATAGCCCCAGCCGAGCTGTCGACTCAGCCCAGCCTGAGGCCATTGGGCGGCCATCTTTTATGATTCAGTCAGAGGAAAACCATTGAATAAAGAAGACAGAAAATGTTATAATTGATGGATGTGATTCACTGATTAGCTCGCTCTGTTGGCTTGAACAATCCAGTAGCAGTATTCGTATTCGCTTGATCTCGTTCCCTCGCTTGTAACCCGGATCCTCACATACAAATGGCGCCCAACGTGGGGCTCCCGCCCCATTTTCGAGATATTAGAGGGTAGACGGTTACCAGGATGGACGACATCGGGTCCAGGACGCCCAAGATGGATGCCAGTAGGGACCGTAGCCCGGTAGGGGCAGAAGCCCCACCCATCAACGAGGCGAATCCTACGGACACCGACACCACGAATACGGGGAAGCCACCTGCGGAGGAGGCAGATGCCCCACGGAGCACGTCGCCTTCAGGCCAGGGTACGACCCTGGAAGAGGAGATGGAGGAGCCGCCATCAGGCCAGGCCGGGAGCTTGGGAGCGGAGCCATCAGGCCAGGAGCAGAACCTGGAAACGGAGCCATCAGGCCAGGACCGGAGCCTGGGGGCGAAGTCGGAAGAGAGACGAACTCTTCAGGAGAGACACACGGGTGACCGGATCCCCGAAGAGACGGGCGACCGGGTCCCCGCCGAGACGGGTAACCAGAGCCACCAAGACGGAGCTACTGCAACCGAAGAGGAGCGCGGGCAGGATGCGCGGGCATCGGCAGCGACGCAACCCGGCGCACGCAAGTATAAGAATAAGAGGGAGCCATCAAGGAAAACTCCAATTATGACTAGGAAGGCAGCGTTGATCAGCGCCAAATCGCGGGCTACCAGAACCCAGAGCGAGGATTTGGGTCTACCCATCACCACCGAACTTGCAGCAGCCACCGGGGATTTAGGAGCAACCGAACCCGAATGCAAAGGCCCAATGCTAACCCTGCACAAGGAAATGACGGCCATGAGGGAGTCCATTGCGGCTCAGAGGGACAAGTTCGAGAGCGAGGTCGATCGCCTAAGGAACGCGAAGAAGGTAGCCGAAGAAACACAAGCCAGGCTGCACAAGCAACTGACCTCAGAAAGACAAGCTCATTCAGAGCTTAAGAAGCTCATGAAAAATCAAGCCGAGCAGGCAGATAAAGAATTCGACGAAGCCCAAGCAGCGCACAAAACCATCGACAACCAGCAGAGCACGATCAGAGACCTCACCAACCAGATCAACACGGCCAACGCGGACATGGTGACCAACGCGCTCAATAATGCAGCCACAGAAAGAGATTTTCAGATTTCTCAGGGCAACGTCGACAGACTGAAGAAGGAGCGCGAGGATCTCAAGACGGAAGTGACGCGCTTACGGCAGAGCCTCAACTCAAAGGACGTGGAGCTCAAGAACACCCTAGCAAGGGCAACCCAGGAGAAAACCCACACAGCGGCCGCAACCGACGAGGCGAACACATTGAAGCAGAAGCTCAAGCAAGCGGAGAGCCTCATAGATGAACACGACGAAGCCATCAACTCCATCATCACAACCAAGGATGACGAAATTGAACAACTCAAACTCCACCACGCATCTACACTACAGGCCGAGATTGACCGTCGTCAGGCTATAGCAAAGACCCTGTGGGACACTGAGCAGAAGCTCAAAAAGAGCAAGGCAGCGGACACACCAGACATGCAGAAGCAGTTAGCGGAATCCAGGGACGCAGCCACTCGCTACTGCGTTGACCTGGCGGACATGAAGCGCAAGTACGACGCACTGGCCGACGATTACCAGGAAAGGGATGAGAAAGTAACGGAGCTAATTCAAGAGCAGACCATAACTTTCGACAAATACGTGGCATCCACAAAAGACTTTGAGTTAACCATTAAAAAACTCGAAACCGCGAAAGCAGACCTCCAAACTAAGGGAGCAGCGCTCCAAGCTAGGCTCACTAGGGAGGAAGAGAAACTTAAACAGGAAATAGCGTCGCACGCTTGCACCAAGGAGGGCATCAATAAGTTACGCACCGAACTCGCACACGCCAAGCCGCAACAAAAGTCCTCCGCAATGGAGGCAGTCAGCGTCACTCCTCCGGTATTTAAACCAGCTACATTCGCAGACCCCCAGGTCGCTAACCTAGCTCGGCAGGTGGCTCACATCGCAAGCTCAGCAGCCGAAGGAACTCCACCTTCGAGACAGAAAGCAGACGCGTTTATGGCCAGGCTAAGTCAAATTGAGAAAGAAGCAAAGACCGCCGCAGGTACGAGAGCGGACAGGTTGGAGAGAATGGGAAAGTCTCAGGCGGCAGGAGCGCTGCGTCGACAGGGGGAGGCTCTGCTATACGCCATAGCCGAGGCACAAAACGTCCTCAGGAGTCACGAGGACTATAGACCGAACCAGGGGGAATATAGACCGGCGGTGACCCGCTCAAGCTCTAAATCCTCGGATAATTTGTCGACCATTTCGGATCTGCCGCAGTTAGACGGCGCGGACACGCTGCAACTCGACGGCGCGGACACGCCGCCTCCACGCAGACGCTCAAGGAGCCACTCACCATTGAGGCTCAGAGACCACACCTTTTACGGAGATTTACCACCTCCCTGGAATGTGCCACCGGGAGAGGACCAGGGCCTGACCACGGCAGAAATATCCAAACTCGTACCACAGGGGACGATTCAGCCTTATGACGGGAACCCGGCCAATTACTACGCCTTTGAAGCAGCTTTTATGATAGTACACCGTTCCAAGCTGCCGGTGCCCGCCAAATTTTTGGCCCTATCACAAGCCTTAAAGGCAGTACCGGAACTCCCACGAAACCTTCTACCAGGAGAAAAAGGATACACCATCCTCATTGATAGGTTGGTCGATAGGCATGGAGGAGTGGAGCGGCTAATGAGCCACTACTACGACCAAATTGCAAAAACAAAGCTTGTCCAATGCCAACTACCCGAACTGCAGGATTTCGCAGACCTGGTCGAATCATATCACGCAGCGGTGCCGGAGGAGCGCTCCGAGGAGAAGGACACACACGCTATGGCAGTTATGTTGTACGACAAACTAGACGCGGACCTCGCAAGCAAGTACCGAGAACACTGCATCAACCAAGGATACCTTACAGACTACAGGGTCGGACAGCTGCTAAACTGGATAAAGGAGTACCCTTTGGCCATCTTACGGAGGGATAAAGAGAGAGATGCTGGCACCGACAAAACAGCGGCACATTTCTCAAAAGCAAACCAGAGCACCACTGGGTCCAACATAACACAAACCAACACGAACACGAACAGGCCACTGCACCTAGCCAGGCAGGTGACAACCAAGAAGTGTCCAGCGTGCGGAGATGGTTCACACTATCTGCCAAATTGCACCGAATACAAGAAACTGGAAGTCAGGGCAAGAAAACAAATCTTGAGGAATGCTGGCAGGTGCTTCAAGTGCACCAACCAGGGTCACATCTCAAACGAGTGCGTAGCAAAACCATGCAACAAATGCAATGGTAAACACCACATATCCATTCATACGGATAGGCCACAACGGCAAACTACAGGTCAATCAAGGACAACGCAACAGCCGCCAGCAGACCAACAATCTACTCATCAAGCAATGATGGCAGCGGCCGCAGCCCCGCCGCCGGCGGGCCAGGCATCGGGAGGCGACGACAGGTCATGGGCCAACGTGGCGGCCGCCGAGGAAGTCACCATGCACACGCGCAACGGGGACACCTATTTCAACACAGCCTACACGGAAACACAAAACCTCAACAGCCATAGCACTAACACAATTAATCAACAGGGAACCATGTGCTCGCTGTCCTTTGCCGTGGCTATGGTCGGCGACCCGGAAGGGAAGGCTACGATACCGTGCCCCCTTATGCACGATTCCGGATCGAACAGGTCATGGTTAGAGAATGAGGCCGGAGAAGAACTGCAGCTTCAAGGGGAGACTACCTCGCTGGTGGTACATGGATTCGGTGGCCAAACAAAGACTATAAAAACAAAAAGAACCAAAATAAGGTTGGCTAGTGTCAACGGAGCTTTTTCAACCATCATGGAGGTCGACTGCATACCTAACCCAGTAGGCAACCTACAGGCAGTAGACTGGTCCACCCTAGCGCCGCACTGGAATCACATGAAAGGGTTGTATTTTAACAAAATGCCAGCTAACCGGCGAGTCAGACTAGTCATAGGCACCGACCAGCCGTTCTTCCTTAGAGCCCTACAGGAAAAATACGGCAAGAGATCTTCATCAC
>LR142741.1:0-10088 GCA_900659605.1 Tisbe holothuriae
ATTATTGTTTCACGACGAGCCAATAAAGAGCAGTTTTTTGTTTTTACACTGTACATGTCGTGTACTTTCGCCGCCGGAAGATGGCGTTGGGCTACGGAAAATACACAAACGGCCTACTTCTCTAGTTTTCGCGCTCGCCAAAGCTGAAACTGAGTTCGGACGTTCGGCAACGCAAATGCGCCCCCTTTTGCGTCACGCAACGGAAACGGCTATACTGACTGTTTTGTTATACGGATTGACGCGTTAGACGATCTAATGATTCTCTTTCTCTTATGCTCTTTTATTTCTCTTTAACGAATCTGAATACTTGATAGCTATGATAGGTTTTGCTGTAACATCCTTTACTTTACAGAAGATAGAAATGGACTTGACTCAAAATGCAAGGAAAGGGATAAATGCGATCTTTGTGATTCCTACCGTTCTCTCTCTCCCTTTTCTCTCTTCTCCTCTTCTCTTCGCGTTCCTCGTAGAACGTTCTCTCTTAAAGTTGTTTGCTCGGATGGTATGGAACTGACTTCTGTTATACGGCTGAGGCTTGAGTGAGAGAGACTGGCTGACTGACTGAGGGGCGTGACCGAGACTGACTGAGAGAGTCCCCATAAAACCGAGCTTTTATACCTTTCCCTCGGGGCGTTTCCCTCATTACGTCTCATTACGACCGATTATGAGTGTCGACGGGCTGCATTTGTGAATTGTCTCTGAAGGGAGTGTGTACACGGATGTGCTGTGTACGCAAGCGTCCACAAGACACTTCTCCACAATGTTCGTTGTGCAAGCTCGTGATCATCGAGGAAGTGTCTACATCTTCCGTGCGGTAAAACTCAGCTGCCGACGAGGTAGACAAAGGATTTGGCTATCGCATACACATAAGCCCCCTGAAGCATAGATACAAGCTCTAGCATTTTCTCCTTTGTAAATGAGTATGTTATTTCCCATGTTTCTTGGTACTCTAATTTGATTTTCTTTCTTTACAGTTTTATCAAGGATACGTAAAGGTGGTTCTTGTGCCAGTAATATTGCAGGATTTTGTAATAAAACCCCCCCTTCCATAAGGGGGGAGAGTGACTTGTGAATGTTGAGTCCGTATATATAAGCCATTATAATAATAATTGGAATAGCGAATAAGCGAGTTGTCTTTCCAGACAGTGAGACAAAAGCTTCATTAAAGAGAACTTTGAGTAGACACATTTGTACAAGAGTCCGTGTGAATGACCGTCCTGCTGGACAGTAAGGGGGAAGGCAGAGCCAGCGTATTGGGCTCTTGTACAATATTCATTTATTAGACATATATTTATCAACATATTTGTTACAATATCGTTTATCACTGTATTTTGTAGCTCTCTTTGTAGAAGTTGTAGCTGGTTCTGCTTGGGTCTCTTGATTGGTGAGCCTTGTGTGGGGGTGCTGAGGCCACTTGGGGCTGCTTCAGGGTTGTAGTGGGTGTTTCTGGGGAACCACCTGAAATGTAAAGTAAGAACAATAAGAGTCTTATGTGTGATCGGACGAACGACCGCAATCGGGAGAACAATCGCGATTGGGAGAACGATTGGAAGAACTGAGGATTTGTTATATGAAGCATTCTTACGATCGTTCTTATTCCAAAAGCTAATAATAATAAGGAAATTTACCTAAATATATCTAACCCTAAGACCCCTAATCTTAACCCTAAGAATCTAAGGGATTTTCCCCTAAAAATGCTTCATATAACAAATCCTCAGTTCTTCCAATCGTTCTCCCAATCGCGATTGTTCTCCCGGGGCTTGAAAAAACCTTTGGTCTTTCAAGCGACCGTCGTCCGCCAAACCGGAAACGGAACTCCTACAAGGGTTTATTTGACCTGAGTTCCGGCCAAATTTTGGGTAAATCACCCCTGGGAGGTCCGGGAATTACCATAATTACAAATCAGGGTCATGAAATGTCTTAGGGATCCCTAAGGGCCCTTTTTAAAGTGTTTTCCGGAAATTCCCTAAAATAAGGTTAGTTCTGGATGTAGGGCCAAGCCTGACTTTCTTGGTCCTTCAATGATTGTAAATTTAGTATTACCGTATAAAATAGGAAAGTTGTACTGGGTCTTTAGATGGTGTCTTATATATATATTGTCACACATTAGGGTGTAATATTTGTTTATATTAGGCTGTCATATTTAAGGGTGGTTTTAGGGGTGATTACTTGTTTTCAATAATGATATTACATCATTTTCCTTAAATCATACGTATATTTATATAAATCGTGAGTTAAGTCATGACTCCTTTCTACCCTATAGAATAACTCGAGATACCGTCAAGACTAGAATGAGAACCACAGAGAACTAACTAGCCAACGAGTGCGGCTCTCTCACTTTTCTGAGTTTGACTTTATTTATCTAAGTTCGGCAGAGCTGCTGGAATGAAGGAAATTTTGACTCCTTATTTTTTTTAAACTAATTAAACGCAGGAGCGTAAACATTTCCCCTCGATGTGGCTTAGAATTAAACGGTAATTTATGTCGCAGAAAGGAGTAACTTAGTTAATAGGAACACCATCGCTATGCCTTCCATATTAATTAGATATCAGCAGCACAATAGGAAAGTGGTTCCCCTTCCCTGCTGCTTCAGCAGAATTTACTTTGGGGAGCTTTGTAAATTTATTTACGAAAAGTAATTTTCTGTATTTCGAACTTCCCCCTACGCCCAGGCCTTAAAATGACGTTAGAGGACCCCTTTTTGACGGTTAAAGAGTAAGTATGCCTTTTTATTTCATTTGATTCCGTTCAAGGGGTTGATATTCATGAATATAGTAACTTACTTATACCCAGGGCATTAAACATTATTCTATTTTCGCCAAACATTACTATTACCTTTCGAAAAAAGTAATGTATTACTTTAGCATTACTTCTGGTAAAAAATGACATTACTATTACTATTAGTCTATTACTTTTTATATTACTTTTTAAGGCAAACTCCAACGCTGCAGAGATGGCCTCAAAATGGCTCTTTTTAATGAGGCAAAATTTTGGTCTAACATTATGTAGATAGAATGTTAGTTGGCCAAGAAAATTTTCAAAGTTTCTCTTACCCTTTTTATGGCAAACTTGTTGGAAGTTTACTACATAGCAGAACAAAAGTAATGCACATTACAAGTATTACTATTACTTTAAAAAAGTAATGATATTACAGCATTTTCCAGAAAAAGTAATTTATTACAAGTAATACATTACAAGTAATGTATTACTTTAAAGCCCTGCTTATACCATAGGGAGGTTTTGAAGGCTTTGGATCGGACCCGGCAATTGCGGCATCGTCTTCTTGAGTGTGACTCTCCGCCGTCAACCGGCAATGATGAAACAGTCCTGTTGCGGTCCGAGTTCAATAACGCCATCAGATCCATTGAATGGGATCTAGAAGACTTGGAGGATACAATTAAAATTGTGGAGAAAAATCCCAAGCAGTTCAAGATTGAAGCAGCAGACATGGAATTAAGGAAAAAATTTGTTGCTGACACAAAGCAGGAAATTGCCGGTCTTAAAACCGAGGGGCTACAGCAAACGGTGAGTGTGACAAAAATACTCTACGCCGTCTACGAACAGCCGAATGTACCACCAGAGAAACTTTTTCTCTGGTACCACATGACAAGTTTCCAGTGACCGATTTGGAGTTTCTGCCGATGTTTAAACTCCTGCAGAATTCGCCAGCCAATAATATATACTCTTCATATTCTGCAGGTCCAAACGCTAAACTGGGATGATAAGTCTGCCCTGGTTGAATCTTCCCAAAATGAAGAAATTGCAGCCATGTCTGACTCGGTGAATACGCTGAAAAATATTTCGCATCATATTGGACATGAAATTGACGAACAGGCTGCAATGCTGGACGAGTTTGGAACTGAAATAGAGCATGCAGAGACTAAGCTGGACGCTAGCATGAAAAAAATGTCAAAGTTTTTGCGTCTTAATACAGGTAAAAAATTCAATGTTACACGCAGATTTTGGGACGAAAGTTGTTTTGGGTTATTAAAAAATCGTACTTTACACTAATAAAAAGTAAACTCCCCCATTTCACTTTTGCCAATATCAAACTCCTCTATAACAAAATCCTTTGAGGACTCTTTGCTCAAAATGTCCTCTTTTATCCCATAATAGCTTTTTACATAGACCGCTAAATACCTGGAAAACCGGTGGCTGGAATTTTTCAGAAATGGTACTTACTTCCATTTTAGGGCAAAATGGCACTAAAGAAAGTTGTAGGGAATGGTCTAATGAGTGGTAAATTCTATTTGCGCGCCATCTAGATTTCGCGAAATTGTATTTTGCTTTGGCGCGCCGGGATCAAGCAGAAGAGAAATTTACTTGCGCGCCAAAGCTTGGCCTGCGACAGTGATGGTCGTATGTTCGAATCCCCCCACGCCGCATCACTGTCTGGATGGACGGTTTTACATGGACTGGATGGTCCGAACACGCACTACGCGAATACACTCACACACATACTACACGGCTTCATTGTCGAGAAGAAAAAAAGTGCAGTACCAAAAATCGCCACTAGATGGCGCAAAACGTCGGGGGGGAAATACCGCAGCTCCACGTGGCGGTCAAGTTACAAACTACAAACTGTTTGTGTAGTAACCTTCCAAATGAGGCCGATCGAATAAGCTTAAAGCTAGGCTCTTAATATTTTGGGATATACCTAATTGGAGCTTTCTCTAGGGATTCTATTACTAACATACTGTAAAATGCCAGCAAGTATGATTTCTGAAAAAAAAACGTGGCCGCCGTTTCTCCAGGTTTACAGAGCTCTATGCTTTTTAGCAATTATTTATAGAGTATAGTTACATTTTCACTGTTATTAATGGGATAATTTTTGAGTAAAAGTTGGGAACTTTCTTTTTACACAGCTGGGCACAGATTTATAATACATGTATACACTATTATTATCTTTTCTGGACGTTTGAATGAGAGATGTAATCCGGTTAACGTTCTCCTTGCTTTTCAGATAAACGTCAATGGGTTGCCCTATTTATTATGACCGGGGCCATGATTCTGGTGATTACAATGTTATTCCTTCTTTAATATGGTAGCAATTATTATGTTGATAATTAAATTGTCAGATTAAGTTGACCCACAATAAATATATTAGAACAATTCCTTGTTGTGGCGGGAAATCTAATTTATAAAAAAGATGTTGCGACGCAATTTCGGAAGACAGCTTTTGGAGACTGAATACTATTTTAAGGGATTCATTGTCCTACCCGATTTGATCCCGTCATCATTTGGGTTTCATATTTGTATTTGAAACAAATGGAGAGTTTTTGTCAATGAACAACTGGCAAAGTTTGGGTATACACTAGCTCCTGTATTTTTGACTTGTTCTTATCCAGACGTGCTAGGAGAGAGGCCAGCTAGCTTGTAAGGAGGTAAATCTACTTTATAACATCATAATTTCATAAATAAGGCATATGTGAAGAAAACACTTAAAATGGTCCTTAATATTATATGGCGTGAAATTAAAACTGAAGGAAACTCGGTCGGATATGCATATTTTTATTTTTTTTGCGGCTACCTCTTCGAGGCTACTACATTCCGTAGGAACGTTCAACCACTTTTTGCTTTTTGGTGACGTTCACAGATGGCGCCGCCAGGCTTTACATCATTTGCTGGGGCCTAGTTTCTTTTAGGTCATGCGCATTTCAGTAAGCCTGGAAGCATTTCTCCAAATTTTGGACCAACTATACGTCAAGAGCAGTAATTCTTTCAGTAGCACCGCCGGGGAATCGAACCCACGACCGATCAGTGTCGTGTGCCCAAGCCCGGCGCTCTACCAATTGAGCTACTGCCCTTCTCTTATGCATGCATATTAATATCCATTGATGGGAAACCGTTCGACGTTTTTACGAAAATTGTATATATTTTGATTTTTGTTAAATAGTTCGTTCGTAAGTTCTATCTTCTTATTATCAAAGACACTATTAGCTTAAAACCAATAAAAGCAGGACTTGAATACATACAAACTGAATAGCGGCAAAATAATTGCTTTCACTTACTACATTTATTTCTTAGCTTTTTTATTTCAACAAGCCTTTATATCTGAAGCCTTAAAATTTTAGAAAGGTGAGCGGCTACTACTATATATGTAATTAATATACCAATATGGGAAGCACCTTTTTTTCTCTTAAACTACCATTACACTCGTGATCTTAGTTGTGCATGCCTATTGTAAATAGTTGTCTGATTACATAATTAATGTCAATTTATGTCACTGTCATTGACAGTGGGAAGAGTTTTATATTTTCATAATTGTATGTGGCATACTAGATCCAATATTAGTTTTATACGGCTTCAAACTATAGTCCATTATACTTGAAAAGCATTTAACTGCCCATTTTAATTTAAAATATCACAGGCAAAAAAAATATTTTAACGGTCAGGGCCTTTCATATTTTTCTCTTTCACTCTCTCAAAAACACAAACTTTAGATATACTATATGCTCTCTATTAATCTTCTTGCTACCCTTCCTAATGCAGGCTCTGTGCAGCACTATTAAAAGCATAATTTTTTTCTTGCATCACAGCAGACAAAAACAAAATTCGAGGCAGCAAACCCACCACCACTTTTCATTTTCAGGATCTGACTCGTACGGTAGTTGACTTGCTCCTCCGTTCAAAATAGTAACACCATTAATGAGACCGTTGTTCCCATTAGAAACATGTTGTTGCTGCTGAGCTTGTTGTTGCTGCTGCTGCTGCTGAGGAGGAGGAGGAATTTGCTGCTGTACGTGATGATGGAGGTGATGATGGTGGTGAGCGGCTGATCCTCCTGCTCCTCCCCGACCGTGGTGTGCGTTCATTGATTGCAACCCATTGCTGGCTGGCTTTCCATTGGCCGACAGATTGGAGGGGGGCAACACCGAGGAGGAGCGAGAGAGCGCCATGTTTGCCACTGTGGACGACTGCTGGTGAATGTGTTGAGATAGATGTCCGCCACCATTGGAAACTGGATGCGTTGCAGCTACAACTTGACCTTGTGCTGAGGAAGAAGAAGGGCCACTCTCGTATCGGTCTGGGCGATCAGACTTCATTATTTCAACCATTATTGCAAATTGCAGCTAAAGAAGAATTTACATTATGGAACAAGTTTTTGCAGCTACTTTAGCAGATTTGCAGAATAGTATTGGTCTTAAAGGAAATCAACCAAAATAGTAGAGAGGCACCAGCAGCAATATCTGGCTTTCTGGCAGTATTCAGCCTAGGCAGTCTAAAGACCCAACGCAACCAAGGCTTTTTGTCGGGATAAAGAAATAATGTCCTATAAGCCAGCTTCTCTCTTGCTGAACATCGATCTGGCTGTGAGAGCCTGAGGCAAAGAAAGCATGCATCAGCAGCTGTATAAAGGAGCGTAATGTGCGTACCAAAAGAAAGCAGCTTTCTTCCATTTGTAGGAGAAAGCTGGCAGAAAGGTTGACACTCACACTCTTTGTTACCTTATTATGGTAGAGCAGACACGAGAAAGCATAATAGTAGAACTAGAAGTAAGAAGGTCCGTTATATGTAAAATTGAAGTTGGGTTAAAGACAATAAGACCCGTTGTAATTTCACTAATATGTTTATTCTAAAGTATTAAGAGGAAGATCAATAACGTATTAGCAACATAAAATGCGTTCCATGAAAGATGATCAAGAGACAAATAATGATATATCTTTCGCGTCTCGGTAACCTGTCATTGCTTTAATATGCAATCAGAAAGTTTTTTTCTGATTCAGTCCGGAATCCCCGTTCAATCAGAGAAACACCCAATATGCAATGTTGCCTGGTAAACCGTTATCCAACTGAGCAAAGGTGTGTACAGCTGCCCTTTGTGTTTGGAACCACTGACGTTAAAACTATATATTTTGCAGCTCAATGAGTTTATTTTGAGTCACAGACTGAGCCTCAGCTGAGTGCTTCTTGTAAACAAATCACTCAAGGCTATTTCAAGTTTTAAGGCTTTAAATGGCCTTACTAATGTTTTAAATTGCATTTTATGCACATTTGTTACTGAGTAATAAATTATGCTTAGTATACTTTAACATTTACAAACGTAAATTATGCCAGAATGAAAATGTCAGTGTAACCCAAAAGTGTAACTCAAAACTTTTCAGCTGTTTGAGCACCGGGGAATATGTATAAAGGAAAAATGCGGAACATTTAGTCGGGTTAAATTGGCAACCTTAATAGCATGCCATTGGATCATGCATAACTTGATCAATATATTGTAGAATGTTCCTATTCAATTTAATTATCATTAGGCATAGACAGCTACAGAGACTCTGTAGCTGTCTCTGCATTAGCTTATGCGCATTTCTACCAGCCGAGGAATGTCATTATTTGCCTAGAGTGCATTAAAGTACACTGTATCTAAAGATGCTTTTTATTGGCATGATAGAGTGCATATGTGCATATAATGGCAAATGTTATAAAATTGTTATTGTTTCTTGTGTAGTAAAGGTTGCAGATCTAAACCAAGTAAATGTTGCGCTTTTTCGCCAATTAGAGATATGTCGGTGGGGGGGAAGCATGAAGGCAAGATTGGCTATTAGGGGCTAACCACACCTAATAGAGGACAAACCTTGGAAAAATTATACAACCAATAGCCACTCATCGATGGATCATCGATTTTTGACCAATAATCAATACATATTGCCTCCTCATCGATGCGCAAGCGATGTGCCATTGATGGCGCATCGATGCACCATCGATTTTTGACCAATGTCTAGCGGCAATGTCAAGTGGTCAGCCTAGGGTCGACTCAAAACACATAGGCTCATTTGGGTTGCGCGAGCAAATGGACCCAGTCTTTTTTTTCTCCCATGGCTTTCTCCTTTCTTCTGGGGACTGTTGCGGCGCTCAGCTTCACCCTGCTCGCATTCCCGATTCCTGATTCCCGAGGCCTCCCTGAGTAATGAGCTTGCCCGCCCGCTCTCAATGCGAGCCAAGCGGAACGAGCCGAGCCAAGTGTCGCAGCCAAAGTTAGGGACACTGTGAGGCTAAATTGAATAATTGACATGCAGTCAATTGAATTTAATGGTTCCAGATAAAAATGAGGGTTATAATTACACCTATAGAAAACATATTTAATTTTAACCATATAAATACAGTAACTGGTACAGCCACAGTTTCTAATGTATAAACATGGAGTATTAGATACATTAAAATTGAATTGAAAGGCATCCCTTACTATTTGGACCCACAACACTCAGCGCTCCAGGCAGAACAGGGAGAAATACAAAAAGAAGATTGTTGTGCTCAAGACAAGCTGCCTGTTCGCGCATGCTATGCTGGAGCGTGCGTGACGGACAGACGGGACAAACAAAAGGACAAACAAACCGACAGCTACAGCAGCTTAGGTCAGCCCCTTTTAGTCCTATTAGCAATGAAAGTGCAACTAAAGGTAACACAGGGTAACGCAACCTCTTTTCCGCACGGGAAATCAGCTTATGACTGAAGTGACGTCATCACTTATATGCGATGCGAGCAGAGCTAAAAGGGGGGTTTCGAGCCGAGCGAAGCTGAACTTCAAACCAGTATCACTCCTCTTTCTGAGTGAACCCACCTGCAGTTATAGGCTGCATGCTTATATTAACCTTGTCTCTTGGCTGCATGCTATTAGCTGAGAGAATGGAGCTTTTGTGAAGTGAGTTAATTACAATAAAACCTCTCCACTCGCAGGGCCAATTGCTCTATATGTCTGAATGGACTCATTTTTTAAATGGAGGTGAAATCGGTATCGAAAAAATTTAATTGCTATATTGAGAAAAAGGGAATGTACAGCTAGACCGGTACACAGAGTAAGTAGGCATTTAATCCTTGGATTAAAGAATATTTTAATCCAATATTTTATACCTATCAATATAGTAAATAATAGAGACACATCTTTTACTACAGTCAAAGTACTGCTCTTTACACGGTGTGCATAATTTTTAAGCTAATGCGTAATGAGTACACAATTAAAGTAAAAAAAGTTATGCCCAATAACCCTACAACTAAGTTTAGGATGATTGTTTATGCGGGACTTCCGGTCACGCAACCTCGGGGTAAACACGTACCACGATTTCCGGTCGTGTTTTCCCGAACTAAAAGAGAAC
>LR142742.1:0-10089 GCA_900659605.1 Tisbe holothuriae
GGGCGGCCCTGCGTCGTGGGGGCGGCCCTGCGTCTTGGTGGCGGCCCTCTGCTGCACGATGGCGGCCCTTGGCGTCACGGTGGCGGCTCTCTGCGTCACGGCGTCAGCCTTCAGTGTCACGTCGGTGGTCCTGCGTCACGTCGGTGGCCCTGCATCACGTCGGTAGCCTTACCATAACAATGCCTTACAACAAAGGCCTTAAGGCGCACTGCACCTCTACAAGGATGCCCGGCCCTGCACATGTGCTATCTGATCCATTACAACGACGCCTCCCTGTACAACAGCAATTATTACTATCTTTCCAACATTGAAATGGCATCCCAGTTCAGCACACTGATGATCCATGGCTGCCAGAGACTGCTCGTTTTTGGCTGGAGAATCAGAGCCGTGCCAAGGCTAGGGCAGGAGGACCTTGCATGTGATCACTGCGCTAAGGATGGACACCACAACCTTAGTTGTTTCACTATGGTGGGCCCAATTATTAGGGAAGTTTACATCATATTCAGAGAAAAGACCTTGTTTACCTGTATCATTCTCTTTTAGGTCATATCCAGTGGCAGAACGGCAACTATGAAGCTCCCTTCAACCAAGCAATGTGCTCCTCAGGACTGTGAAACACATACTTGGTGTTGAAATTGAGCTTTTGAATTAATAACATTTGTTAAATGCAACTTTTCCTTTTAAATAAGGTGGCATAAGAAGTCTTCCTCAAAAATGTGGTTGTGTTGAACATTTGACAGAAGAAATAAATCTATGGATAATGTTGTATTGTGTTTAAAAATACATGATAAAACTCTAATATAAAAGAAATGGTAAATGAAATTGTTGGCTGCCACTCAAAATAAAAAAAATAGACTGACTACAGTGAGTAGAGAAGTGAGCTCAATGAGCGAAGAGATTACATCTCCACTCAGTCGCCATCTAACAAGAGAATTATGCAAAAACAAGTTTATTGCCATATACTCATACTAATGAAATGAATGTTTAATATAAACTGAAGTAAAATATCCTTGCCTTGTTCATTTCTGACTTTCCTGTATCAATTTATTTCAGATGAGTTCCTTTGACCTTGACTCGTTCCATGTCCCTGCCGGCGATCCTGATGCCGAGGACTACTACCTCCATGCACTACAACTGGAACACCAAGCTTTGGAGCTAGAAGAACAGGCTGGTATTACCATGCCCCGGAGGCATGCTGTTAACCGCCCATGTATGTTTAAATTCAAGCAGAAATGGATAATAATTGGCCACACTCACTAGTGTTGCTTAACTCTGACAAAAGAAGTCTGGGGATCAAATTGTAGGGGTGGCTGGACGTTGAACGAAAGCAATTGAACGAATTTTTTACTGGACATTGAACGAATTGTTTTGGACATTGAACGAATCCTTTTTGGACATTGACCGAACTTGATAGGCATATTTTCTATATTGGCAACCATTCACAAGTATGTCGCTGGGTCCGACTTAGATTTGTCTGTGTAACGGGAAGCTTCTCCAAAAATGTAATTATTATAACATCTAATCCGTTACTTGTAATTTGTTACTCTAATGGCCTGGGAGCGATTCTAGAACTCATTTTACTCCCAAAAAAACGAAAATAGGCCGAAGTAACCGTAACTAAGGCTATTTTCGGAAAATGAAGAAGTTTCTGAATATAATGAAGCAAAATAATCTTACTATTATTAGTAAAATAAAACTACTGTGTTATCTGCAATGTTGCTAGCTGGAAAAAAACATGCAAAATTCTCCATTAAAGGCTAAATTTGGGTAAAAGAGTATGAAAGTGACAATATTAATCAAGATGCCTTTGACAAGATTAATGTAAACCTTTGCTACCATACAGGTATAGGCATTCGTTCAATGTCCAAAATCCTTTGTTCAATATCCAAAACCCTTTGTTCAACGTCGAAGTAATTGCATTTTTCGGACAAATTTTTTTTAAACGTCCAACACGCCAATTGTAGGACTTAATTTTAACCGCATTTTGGAAAAGAATTTATTAAATATTGCTTGTTACTCCTTCAATTAAAAGATTCTTGTACCCACCATTCAAACTCATCTACTAATATTTTTAATTGATGTTGTTACACAAATTTTATTATTTCAGCCCCACTTGACATCAACTTCCGTCCAGGGGAGTTTAACAGCCTTTTTGGCATGTCAAAGGACTGCTTCAAGTACCTGTTGGAAGTGTTTCATGATGATCTTGTTTGTAAGCGTCCTAACATGTCTACTGCACTCAAGCCCTGCCAGAAGCTTGCAATTTTCATTGACCACTGCCGGACAAATGCCTTCCAAAGGTAAAGCAAGAGGAATGCCTATTTATTTAGATGCTATATATGATGGTAAATTGGTTCCTGTTGTTTGAAACTTTTATGTATTACGTTCATTGGAATGATGAAACCCATAAGGCTGAAGGATTTCCTAACCCTTTTAGGATTTTATCTTAAGCCATTTTTTTAATCAAAAACAGACAAATAAACAAACCGGAAAAATGGCTAACCTATATTACACTTACAATTACTTGCTTTTTTTATTATTTTGCTGTAAAGGGGTGTCTACAGCAGACAAACACAAAGGCCTCTTAATTTTCTAACAGTTTCCATGCTAATTGTGATCTTTTATAAAAATACTAAGAAAATCTAACTTCAAACAATACGAACAGGCGTTCTTCATGAAAGAGGAGTGAACAAAAGTATGTGTAAGAAAGATCAGGCAAAGTAAAAAAAATATAACACAGTTCCTCAAATTGTATATTTTTTATTAGGTGCTCTTGGTTATCATTATATTTCTACTAATTCATGTATATTTGTTGTCTGTTTACTACATTAATTACTACAAATACTATTTACTATTAATTACTGAAAATGATTTGAAAACGTGTAATTTAATTAAAATGGATTAATTTGTTTTTCCTTCCCCAAAATCGTCTCAATATGTGTACCAAATAATACAAAAATATGTATATCCCCTGATAATAAGAATCAAATCATTAACTGTTTTATAAAGTGAAATATTTCCTTTTGCTTTTTAGGCACGTGGCCACCCAGACACTATTCAACGTAACACAACCAACCGTTAGTAGAGTTGTCACTGCCGTATCCTTGGCAATTGCTCGCCGCAGTAAGGAGGTAATCAATGAAATGGCCATGGATGGCTACTCCTTATTTTATATATTTTGGGCAAATGTGTTACAGCATCACAAGAAATACCATTACATAAGAGAAACATTTACTAGTTCATAATTTATGTCTAATGAAGTTTTTTCATTGACAGGAATAGTTATATAGTAAAATTCTCTTGTATAATTTAAGTTCATCAAGATGCCAACCATTGCCGAGTCACTGCAGCTTGCTGAGGAATTTCAGGAGAGGTATGGCCTCTCCAGGGTTATTGGACTCATTGACGGAACTCACGTGGAGATTCAGGCGCCCCGAGCATGTAAAGTTGCATTTCTATTACATTAGATATGTGCTATTTACAGTATTTTGGTTAAATGAAATTGAATTTGAGTAGTTTCTAATTTCTTAATAGTGTTGTACCAACATTTTCATGAATATTTTCGCACATATCTAACAACTACACTAGAATGTACATTAATGTTGTGTATTAATGACGAAAAATTATTTTAGCTGAGCTTACTCCCCCTACGGTGGTCGCCAAGTTCTTTAATAGGAAGGGTTTCTACAGCCTCAACTGCATGTGTCTGTCTGACATCAATGGCATGATTCGTTATTTCACTTGCAGTGATCCAGGCAGCAGGTTACACAATAATAACCTCTATAATTTAACATGTTTAACACAACATTTCCATAATTATAGCCATGACAGCCCCATATTCGAGGATTCCCACTTGAAGGTACATTTATAGCAATTCCAAGCCAAATTTATATCCTGATTTGACCCATTGGTCAGTGGGGACAGAGGCTAAGTGGCATGGATAACTACTGAATCAAAGTTACTATTTTTTCCACAATACATTCATTCATGGAAGTTGCTACAGAGCAGAAGAAACACAGAAATCATTTTCCATTTCTGAAGCTTCCAGACAACCAAGCATATTTTGCTTCCAATGAGCCAGACAAATATCAAATACCAGTGCCTACACTGAGTTTTGAATGTGTAGGTGGCCTACTTTACTCTGCAGAAAGCTCTAAGGTTACTACTGTCATAGTAGTAAGGTATAACTTGGTAGGGAATGGGCCAATATGCTATTTTCGTATCCATGTCTCAGAACAAAAAGTTATTAATAAAACTAGGCCTGCTTTGGATTCTATTTAAAAGTTGTTCAATGCTTATTTTTGTATGAGCATCCATATATTCAGAAACGGTAAAAACGTCATTCCCTACTGAGGTATAGGTTACTACTATGACAGTAGTAACTTTGGGGCAATCTACAGGCTAAACTATGCTACATTGAGAGCCATAAATTGGTATGTGTGCTTCAGTGGGTGTATCTCTGGCTCATTAAATTCATTTTTGAATAATGTCAATGGAACAGTGATTTCCCCAAAAAATGATTCTGCATTTCTTCTGCTCTTGTCTCGATTTTCATTATTCATTCCATTCAGAGTAATGTTTTAAAACTAAAAAATTATCAAATGATTGTTACGATCTGTAATTAAGGTATTTGAAAACTATCATCTACAAATCTATTATATCATATATATACTCTATACTCAAAGTATTTGTATCTGCAACATCTAGATCCGATTGGAGGCTCTCAATGCTAAACTTGGAGAAGATCACGGGCCTGTTGGACTTCTTGGGGATAAGGCATATCGCAACGGCACTGTCATGATCACCCCATTTAAGGAACCGCAAGTGACTCCGGGTTCTAACGAGGAGAAGTTCAACAAGCAAGCCATGGAAGGACGGTACATTTATTAACAATAAAATATATAGTAAGGATTTGATAACCAATGATTCTTTCAGCATTGTAGTAGAGCATTGCTTTGGACGCTGGAAGAAAAGATTTCCGTGCATGCTCTACCAGTCCCGCTATTCACTAAACAAGACAAGGGCAATTGCCGGTAAAACATTACATTTATTTCCTATTGCACAGTAGTTCTCTATTTCAAATATACTTTATTCTTTATAGTTTCGTCAGTGGTAATGCACAATATTGTGTTGCAATTTGATGCCTCTGAAGCAGCAACTCTTCCTCACCAACTACCTGGCCCTGACTACTCACTAAGGTACGACCGTACTATGGTGGATCCCAATAATATTGGAAATGTTGGACCCCAGCAAGACGTTCTGAGACAACTTGTAATGTCTGAAATGGAATAAAATAATTCAGAAGTATATCATTGAGCTCCGGTAAGTGAGCTGCCACTCGGAAGACTGGTCAGCAAGCTTGCCTAAGGAAATGCGGCGGCAAACAAATAGTTACGAAAGACCTCCCGCAAAGGTGGTAGGAGGTTAAGACAAGCGTTTAACAAATTTCAATAAAAGGCGCTTTACAAAGTGATCTTAAGCGGACTCATTTCATTATTAAATGATCAGATACCAGGGTTCCGGGAGCGGTAGCGCCCCGCAAGGCGGTGTCCCACTGGAGAGCACGTCCTTAGTCATTTGTATGAGATGTATATACATAATATTTATTTAATGTGCAAATATCCATAGATAATTATTTATTGAACTGTCTCAGCTCCAGCTCCATTTTTTTAGCTGCTGCCTCTTTGAGGCGGGTCTCTACTTGCAGCAGCTTCATTTCACGCCGATGACGTTCCTGTTTGAACTCTCGCTCATCATCAAGTAGCTGTCCAGCCTTCTCCTGATTAAGAACCCTCCTCTTATGATACTCCTTCTCCAGATCAAACAGCTCCAATCTGCGCTCATGGCAGGCTTGCTGCCGGCGGGCCTCGGCATCATGGGTTTGTTCCAAAATGTTCCCAGCCATAGTGCTTCTGATGCTTGGATGTACTCCGCGACCTGGACGACGTAGACCTGAAATTTTGCATGTGTTTCAGTTGTGCAAAAACCGTTGACTTATACTTAATACTTAAAATATTTTTCTTTCTGCCAATCAGAATTCCTGTAATACTTTTTGAAATGGCACATATTTTTCCCCCGTGTGCACCTTTTCGAGAAAGTGGGCGTGTGCACAGCTTAAAAGATGTCTGGGGGTGTCACCTTCAATCCCCCCCCCCCAAAGGGAGTGTTTTAACTCCAGGGAGAGACCTCTTAGACCAATTATTTTAATTTGTGTTACACACAATTGCCTTTTTTTACTCATACAGTCAATGTAGTTAAGTGTGGAGGCAATTTTGCTATTGTTTTCTTTACTGTTATTACTTTAAGTGCCAATTATTGCCCACGTGAACATACCATGTGCACTAACAAACATTTTTTATATATTTTTCAAAATGACATGTGCATCTGTTGCACACGTACTTGTACCATATGCGCCTCTTCTTGGAGGTATTCCACTATTATGGTATTTATGTATTCCTCTTTAACACAAATTATGCATCAGGGCATATGCTAGCATTTTAGCTGTGCACACGTCCAAGCATCCTCCAAACTTGACTGCAAGAGCCTGCACACGTCATCACAATGTGTAAAATAGGCACAAACAGACTGAGCTTAAAGAGTTTGAAATTATGCCTTTGATTGGATTTTAACCCCTTAATGAGTCCCTCGCTTGCAGCTTTAACAGCTGATGCACAACCGCGGTTCATCTTTATAAGTTCATGGTTTTGAAAAACATGAAAGAAATTTGAGAGAGGAATGGTTAATGTTGTAAATATTTACCCCACGTTGGTATTGCTAAGGTTCTATTTTTGTATCATATGCCTCACTTTTAAAGAATGACTTCATGTTAGTTTCAAAATAAATACTTCTTGATGTGTTACAATATTTAAGAATTTACAAGAATTTAAGTAGCAGCCTTGCCCGGATTTTGATCCATTCTCTTTTGTACTAAACAAAAATACACAATTACTACATAAAATGATTTCAAACAGGATTAACCTCAGGATTACCATAAGATCAGAACACAAACACCGGCCTCACTTTTTGTTCTCTTTTTTATCTATAATTATAATCCAAATCCAATCACTTTTTCTTTTTGGGATTTTGTATGATTTTGTATGACTTAATAATAAGGAAGTGCGATAAACCGATAGCACAGTAATAGTCGATATTTTTCCTATACCGATACCAACCTCGGTATTTTCAAACTAGTCGTTTTCCCCTTTTTCGGTTTTTGGTCCCAGCTTTTAACGTATTTATGTTATATGTGATAGACAAATCCTTGTCTACCTCGTCGATAGTTAAGGGCTGCCGTGCGGAAGGGAAGAAACCAGCACATGCCACCAAAACACACAATGTGGAGATTATCTCGGCTAAGAGTGTTTCCAGTAGCACGTTTCTAACAGAAGCCTTTGTCAGAAACATGTTTCGCGCATCTACGTAGGAAACACAAAACGCATACAACAGGAGAATATGCGGAAATGCCAGAAACCTGTAGAAAAGACAGCATATGACAAGTCCAAAACGACTGGATCTCCCGCTGAGCCAAAACGTCTTTGTGGGGCTCAGCAGGAAGTCCCAAGGGAAGGCATAAAAGGACCAGGAAGAGAAGAAGAAGGGGCTCTCACTCGACAGACTCCAGACAAGGAACAAGTCCCATTCTTTCTATCTTGAGGTCCTTAGGGAAATTGAGAGAACAGCATTCGACACTTGTCAACTTGTCGACACACACTTGCAAGGAAAGGAAAGAAGAAGAGCAGAGAAGAGAACGAATGGAAAAGGCAGAGTGCAACGAAGCTTAATCTTACCCTTTTTTTAAATATTTGCTATGCATCCCTTTTTATATATTTTAGGGTACTACCTTTTCAGGTTCCTTGCAATAGCACGCCACAAGGGCAAGTCCAAGAGGGGCCACTGCTGGGATTGCCAGTAGCTTACCACCTGTATGACTAGACTGGGTGTGGCAGCTTTTTGGAGAACAATTGAAAAATCCATCCGCCGAGACCGGGAATCGAACCCGGGCCTCCTTGCATGGAAGTCTCGCACGCTAACCATTCCGCCACGAGCTTGCGCTCTTAATCTTACCCTTATTAGTCAAGAGTCGAGTCAAGTTAATCATTCACAATTGTAAGTAAGAGAAATAACTCATTATCATAGCTATTGAGTATTTAGATTTGTCACAATGAAATAAAGAGCAAAAGAGTAAAAGTAATATCAACTAGTCCAGTCGTATTGAATCAATCCGTGAACGTAATCAGATAAAGTTATCCGTTGCGTTTTACGCAAAAAGGGGGCATTTTATGCAGCCGAATGTCCGAACTCAGTATTAGCTTTGGCGAGCGCGTGTTCTGAGAAGTAGGCCATTGGTGTACAATTGAATTGCCCGCAACGAGTTCTTGTTACTAATTGTACGTGACATTTATTGTTATTATTACCGTCATGTAAAAATGATTTTCGATCTTAATGCATTTAATTTTTTTGATTAGCTACTGATTTGAAATTCCATTCTGAACATTTTTGAAATGGTGACTGGAAACTTAATTTTCTTAATTATGTTATTGCAGAAAATGCAACCACAGTCTTGATTTTACTTTCGTCAAGAAAATTAGACAAAATGTTACTGAACCTTTGATTATACTTACAGGCTCCGCTGGATCACTTTACATTTACTTTTAACTTGTATTTACCTAGTTGAATATAGTAAAAAAGGGCATTTATGGGACTCAAATGTATTCTCCATTTACAAAGACTTAATTAGTGGAGGTAAAATGTCCTTAGAGCATCCATGTAGTAAATTTAATAAAATTTAAGAAGAATTCTGCTAATATTTGCAATTACGCATGTAAAGGAAATTAATTAGTGCACTCGTATTTCTTATGTTAGCCGTAGACACCCCTTAAAAGCAAAATAACGACAAATAGTCGGTATTTTCCAATACTGTACCAACAAAATACCGACTATTGATTTTTGGATATCGAACATGCTTACTTAATAATAATAATGTACCTGGATCTGGAGCAGCATCTTCCTGATTGGGGAAACTTCTCAATTCGGCTCCTCGTCTTTCTCCCCGGCGGCGGCGGTCATTCCTGGGCGGAGGAGGACTGCCGGCAACCTGTGCTACGTCTTCAATTTGATCTGGAATAGAGTCATCATTGAGGGACTGCAATACTTGGGGACAAGTTTTTTTATTGTGCAAGCCAATTTTTTAAGGACTACGTGGAAGTACATGCAAGATACCAATATTAGATGGAACCAAACAGATGTGAACAGGGAGGAGAGCATGATAATGTTCAAGGTGACCCAGAAGACAAAGCTGAACGACCAGGATGGCCTCCGCAATCTGGCCAAGCAGCGCCACGTACACGTACCACAGGGCCACTTGGAACATGAGCTGGGTGAAAATGATCTTTTTTAATACAAAAGAGGAGAGTACCGTCAATGATATCTTAGAAGTTAGAACATATACTACTGGCCCAAGAGCCCCAGATGATACTAGAAATCTCTACATGGTCCAGGGCCACGCCAAGTACATGTGCAGTGCCAGCCGAGCGGCGCCTTGCTCCAGGACGGCCACGAACCCTTCAGGCATGAGCAAGAAGCCACTGCTAAAAAGAAAAGTGCCCTCTATTATGTCCCAAAACGGGCACTGTGGGATACCAAGGCACCAGGAGACGTCAATAACCCAGGTGGCAAGACCAGGCAATGACAGGAACAAGTCCCCCAACTCAGCCGGATGGTGCCTTATCCCCAAGTCCCACAAAGCAAGTTCTAACATGGAGAAGCTGCCGGACTTTTACTGCTAAGAATAATTATAATTATAAGGGATAAATTAAAGCCAGCTACAAAATACTTTCTTGGGTCCAAGGCAAAGCACAGAGAAGTCATTTTGAGGGAGGAAAAATTAATCTGAAGTTAACTACATAAAGATTAGGAAAAGGGCAACATCGACAATAAAGGACCATGTGGGGGGACGTGGTAGCCGTGATCGCAAGTCGCTCGACTCCAACCCAGAAGGTTGTGGGTTCGAATCCCCCCCCAGTGACATGATGATGAAAAATTGCGATCACGGCGGTCTAGTGAATGAACCGAAAGGTAGTGCCCAAAAAT
>LR142743.1:0-10076 GCA_900659605.1 Tisbe holothuriae
AAGTGAATTATGGATATTATCCAGTAGATAGAGGACATTTTTATAGTTAGGTGAAATAAAAATTGGCAAATTGTTTTTCTTGAAATCTAATTTGACTCTAGGGACCACGAACTACATTCAAGCCAAAGTCTTTAACACATACACTACTGACACTAGATGCTAAATGGATTATTACGTAATGCAAGCGCATTGCCAGAAATTATCATATTAACATCTCGAATGTTGTATCTTACTTTTCAGTAGAAAATATAAAAAAATATGCTCTTAAACGCCTAGGAATATCACTTTTTCTTACCTCGCATGCGTCACTGCTTCTGCCAGGTTTTCCACCGTGTTCGCAATGTTATTCTGCTCTGGCCTTAGGAGCCCGTAGGCGATGAACTTCTGCACGGCCTCGAGTGCCATCCCGGTCAGCGGACCCGTCACAACCTCGGAGCGAATCACCTCCAGGAAGGGCGAGAGGAAGGCGTTCGGGTCGGAGCAGAAGTCTGGAAAAGAGACAAGAGAGTTGCAACAATATGTTGTTAAGCAAACTACGCAGTATAATTAAGTTGTTGCTTGATTTCACCTTTCTCCTTCTCCTCCTCCGTGGGCTTCTCCGCCAACCGCCGCTTGAGGTCCATGAATGGTGCGAGCAGGGTCGGGTGCAGCTGCGAGGCGGACCCTGATCCCAGCCCCAGCGCCCCCGCGGGTCCCCTCCGCATGCCCAGCACCAGGGAGCACACCTCGGTCTCCAGCAGGAGCAGCAGCCGGGGCGGCAGGAGGCGAGCAGACTCATTCCCCGAAGACGGCGACATGGTCACAGAGACTGGAAGGAAGGACAGTTAGAGACTGTCTTGGTTGTCAATCTGCAATCTTTGGGTGTCGTTCCGTCACTTTATTCGTGCTTTAACTTCTGCCAGCAGGGCACGAATACAGTCACTACGAGACTCACTCGTAGACGTACGAGTTGTCTCTCTCTTGCTAGTTCTATGGACTCACTTGCCTAGCTCGATCGAGCTACAGTCTGGTGATGACGACAGGCAGGGGCGGGAGAAAACGGGGAGGGAGGAGGAGAAATGAGGAAATGAGGGCGGGGCAGAACCGGAGTCTGCTCAAAATGGAGTTGAAACCCTTTTTCCTCCTTGTCTTTTTTCCTGATGCAAGATTGTTGTCTTAAATGCCTGAGCTCACTTCTGTTTTCTTTTCTCTTCTCTTCCGATTTCTGCGCTCAGCCTTTCAGCCGGAAAATAAACATTGCATTTTTGGCTGTGTGGTGTTAAATATTTTCACAAGGGTAAATTTTCATTCAAAGCCTTCACAATGCAACGACTCCGCCCCTGGTTTCGCCTTCTGCCCCATTCTCGCCGTCTCTCCACCTTGCCCCCGATCAGCTCCGTCTCACTCACAGAACCGCTGCCGCACCTCCCCACCACCGTCTACTCACGCCACCAACAGTCCGCTGCCGCACCCAAGGCGGACACCTCGTCCACATCACGCATCAGCAGACTCTCCAATGGCATGCGAGTGGCAACCGTCCCACACGCGGGAGAGTTCTGCACCGTCGGAGTGTGCATTGACTCAGGATCGAGGTTTGAGTCTCCCTACACGAGCGGAACGTGTCATTTCATCGAGAAGCTCGCCTTCGGCACGACCGCAAACTTCAGCAACCCGGAATCGGTTCAGAAAGTGTTTGAAAAGTACGGCGGGGTGGTGGACTGCCAGTCGACGAGAGACACTTTCATCTACGCCAGCTCGTTCAACAGAGAGGGACTCGAGCCCATGCTCAGCATCATCGGCGACGCCGTGCTCAGGCCAACGTTCACGGACGAGGAGGTCGAGTTTGCCAGGATGGCGGTGAACTTTGATTTAGAGGAGGTTGAGCGGAGGTAAGAACGAGTGAATTAAGCTATGTCTCCGTTTTAACAATTTCATTTCCAGGCCTGATCAAGAACCGCTCATGCTCGAGGCCATTCACGCGGCCGCATTCAGAGACAACACTGTCGGCTTGCCCAAGTTGTGCCCCGAGGCCAACATCCCAGTCATGAACCGCGAGGCGCTCTTTGACTTCCTCGGAAACCATCACACGCCCGATCGGATGGTTCTCGCAGGCGTGGGTGTGGACCACGACGAGCTGGTGGGCGTAGCCGAGCGGGTGTTTGCACAGGAGAAGCCGTCGTGGAAACAGCCGGACAAGCCAATGGTAGACAGCAGCACAGCGCAGTACACCGGTGGACTGCTGAAGCTCGAAAAGGATTTGAGCAACGCCTCCCAGGGTCCCAATGACTTCCCTGAGCTCGCCCACCTCACCATCGGCTTGGAGGGCGTGTCGCACCAGCACGATGACTTCATCGCCACCTGCGTGATGAACATGCTGATGGGCGGCGGCGGCAGCTTCTCAGCGGGTGGCCCCGGCAAGGGCATGTACACGCGGCTCTACCTCAACGCGCTCAACAGGCATCACTTCCTCTACTCGTGCACGTGCTTTAACCACGCGTACGCGGACTCAGCCGTGTTCTGCATATCGGCCTCGGCACCGCCGTCCAGAATGTCTGCCATGGCCACTGTCGTTGCTCGTGAGTAATGGAACGTTTTAAATTCATAAATATATCAAAACTATGTTCCTTTCAGTTGAGCTTGCCAAACTGGCCGAGCCCATCCGGGACGACGAGTTCAACCGGGCAAAGAAGCAGCTGACGTCGATGCTGCTCATGAACCTGGAGAGCAGGCCGATCGTGTTCGAGGACCTGGCTCGACAGGTGCTCTCGCAGAATGTCCAGCACACGGCGCAGTACTACATGGAGCGGATTGAGGCCGTGACGAAGGAGGACATCAACCGGATCGCGGCCAAGATGCTCATGTCCAAGCCGGCTGTGGCGGCGATTGGCACGCTCAAAGACTTGCCGTCGTTCGAGTCGATAGAGGCGCAGTTGAGCCAGCCGTCGGAGCGGAAGGCAAAGGGAGTATTCTCAAACATATTCAAGTGAAGATCTACTTTTCTCTCTGCTGACTAATGATCTCGAGTTTATTGAAGTGAGATTGTCGTGCGAGGTGATACATTCGTTAAATCATGATAATGTGAACTTTTTTTTTATTAAGTCACATGAAAAGAATAAAACAATATATATTATATCGTGTAGCAAACACAATATTGTCTCTAGAAACGCTCAAGAATCCGTCTCCTTTTCTTCATTTACTGCATCGGCTCTTTTACTGGACTGCTCTTCAACTTCTTCTTTCGGTTCGTCTTTGGCACCTTCAACCTCTTTCTGACATTCCCCCTCATTCGCCGCTTCATCATCACCACCAAGGATAATCTCCTCTGGCTCTGGAGCCCTCGGCAGAAAGTCCTCGTCCCCAAACATGGCCTTAAACAGACTCCGCGCACGCGCAATGCTCTCATCATAGTCCAGCTCGAACGGCGGCCCGCTGCACTCAAACACATTGCCCTCGGAATCATCATCACTCCCGCCGGTGATCGTATCAACATGCAGATCAAAGCTGAGTGACCACACAAGGGTGGAGCGGTCTTGCAGCACCTGGTTTAGCATCGGCGTGCTACATTCTTCTAAGCTGGATGCTGAGCTCGTGGCCTGGATGCAGTACATTCCCTTGGGACAGGCGGCGGCTCCGAAACCGACCTCCTGGACATAGCTGTAGGCGCTCTGAGGCTCAGCTGGCGGGATGCTCAGGAACGTGAGCTGCTCCTTCTCACTGGGCATGATCGAGTCTGACACGAGGGCGATCTCGCGTCGAAGGATGGACGATTCCCGCTCTCGTCTTTGTAACGCCTCCGGACACAGAGAAGCGGGAAGGACGATCTTGTCGCAGTTGATCCTTTGTCCGTCGGTTATGACCGCCTTCACCTCCTTGCCGGACACGATCAGGCCGTCCAATGCCTTGCCCAGGAAATAGGTGCCGCCAAACACTGCACACAGCCTGCAGAACGCCTGCGGCATCTCGCCCGCACCGTACATGGACCAGAGGAACGGAGTGTTCCCGAAACGACCGAGACTTCGCAAGAACTTGGCCGTGGCCACGAGTCCGTCCATGCAGCCGGCATCATCAGCCACCATTGCAATGGAATGGAGCACAAAGTGGATGAGATTTGCCGTCAGCTTCTCGTGCTTGAGAAACTCCTTAAACGTCCTCTCCCTGAAAGCCTCGTACTTATCAGTGTGCGCCTCGTAGGCCACGCAGAAGGTGAGGAATTTCATGAGGATCCTCTTCTCGACGACGGACACGTGTTTTGTGGCAAAGACGTCCGCCCTGGAGCTGGGCACATGCTCCAGCCGCCCGTCGAGCAGGGTGAGCACACGGCTGACGGACTTGAACTCTGTGTAGCGGGAAATGTTGGACGAGATGAGCAGGTCGACCATGGCGCCGCGGGAGAACAGGAGTTTGGGCACGAGGTCAATGTTGAAGCGACGGGACGCCTCGAGGACAGTTTGTTGCGTCCAGGGCAGTGACTTTGGTGCGGTAGGTTGCTGTGCCTTATCACCATCTTCTTTCTCCTCCGACGCGTCAGGCTCGGGCAATTCTTCATGCTTCTCCGGTACGTGCCACTGCTCGGCCACATTCTTTACAGTCCTGCTGCTTCTATTCAGCCCAATCACTCGTTCTCCCTCATTTGCAAATCGTTCGGCAAGAGCATCCAAGTCTCCTTCTTGTGCTACACTATCATCACAGCTATTCTTCCGCACCCAGTTCTGAATGCCTTCAAAGTTAAATGCCGCCCAATCACCACCGTAGAAGTCGTCAAAGTCAATGTGTAGCACGCTGTGGCCGTTTCTAGCGGCGGCCGCGGCGACAATGCTTTCCTCGAGGCCGGTGCCGATGACCACCACCTCAAAGTGATCCGGCAGTCCACTCTTTGGCTTGCTCTCCTTATCCGATGACTTCATATTGCCCAGCAGCTGTTCTTTCTTGAGACAATAGGCGTTGTAGCTAATGGACTGCTGCTCGGTCATGGCAATTGCGAGTTTTATCCCCAAAAGTCCTCCTCTTCGTCGTCCTTCTCGTCCTCGTCCCAGCCGGATTCCACCTTCTTATCCTTTGAGAAATCCACCTGAAAGAGAAAGGAGATTTGGTTACAACTCGTGATTAAGCTTGCAATGACTCATGAAGCAGCGACCTGCTTATCATAGACAAATTCTGGGTCTCCCGCCTTCACTTGATTCTTCTTAAAGTTTAGGTCCATGATCTCCTTCCTCCTCTTGAGCTCTCGATCCGACAGCTTGTTCATGTCCTCGTCCAGGTTGAGGCTGAAGTCCTGCTTGATGTTCTCCAGCGCCACCGGCACGGCCACGCCCTTCATGGTCTCCTGCAGCAGCCGCAGCATCTTCTCCACGCGCACAGTGGGCACATCGGACAGGTGGCGGTCGTGTCGCGCCTTGAGCCGCTCCGCGTGCGCGTAGCAGTCGGTGGTGGCGGTCAGCCCTCGGATGGGCATGGCGCGTTTGCGCCAGCGGCCGTCAGACTTGTACTTTGCCAGCAGGCACGGTGGGCTGAAGCGGACACCCAGCTCGGACACGGTCACGGAGACCATGGTTGACGGGGTCTACTCGTATATGGGGATCTAAAGGCGTCTTACCTGCTCTACAGCCCGTGGAATGTACTCGTCCAGGTAGGATTTCCGAAAGAAATTAGAAAGGCTTTCCAGTTTTGTTTACTTCTCTCTGCTGATTTTCGAGTTGTTGCTGAGTTTTCGTCTCTTTTCGACGCCCTTTCTTTCGTCTTTCCTTCCTTCTTTCTTTCCTTCCCAGCTTCAATCTCCTCCTCCAGATTTCGAGCTCAGTTGGGAGAGGAGAGCTAGAGAGAAGAGTGAAACTGCTCAACCTGTTTTCACAGTCAGGGACGACGGAATCAAGAAGTTAAACAGAGTGGACGAAGTTTAAGAGGAGTTTGAACATTAAAATCATCTTAAAGTGTATCTATTCAACTCTTAGGTCGATTTATTTACTTTTTAACTGCTGTACAGACAGAGAGAACAATTCTTGTGGAGTAAGTAATGAGAAGTCATAAATGGTTTGGCCCCTATCTCTCCTGCATTTGTTTCGTCCCTTCTCCCCTTTCGTCCCTTGTTTTGATCTCTTTTCCCTTTCTCTTCTTCTTCTTCTCCAAATTGGTCTCTCCGCCTGCGGGCTCAACGTAAACACGGGAACAGTCACAAAACAACAGCCCCAGAGTGCCCCAGATTGGTTGCATGCCCCGCCCACAGCCCCGCCCACCTTGAGATCATGTCGAGTGACTACGTCAACCTATCGGCGTCTTCAAGTTCAGCCTCAGCTGGGCCAAACTCTGAGGCGTCCAAGCTGCTGGAGGCCGCCCTGCAACAGATGGACGGCATCATACAGGGGGCAAAGTTCGACCTGCCAAACAACGGAAACAATGGACCTGCTGCGGTGGGGCAGTCCCACGTAGAGGCATCACTCAGCCACAGCCTCAGGGAGCTCCACCTGGCCGTGCTCAACGCCAAGAACCACCTCCCGCACCAGGGACACCACAATGAGCCCCGACTCAGCCAAGAGGACCTGGAGCATGCCCGTGTGGTCACCCGATGGATGCGACTCCACCCTGGGCTGAGGGAGATGATGACGGGGCAGGACTGGGACCCGCTGCAGGAGCAGTATCTGAGGGTGGAGGCGGAGAAGGATGCCCTGCAGAGGGACGTGGGGCTCATGCAGGACCAGATGGACCGACAGGCAAACAGGCTCAAGGATCTGGAAGCACTGCTCGCCGCAAAGAAGGATCTGCTTCGACAGACTGAGGCTGCACTGCACAGAGAACGGGACGGCCGGCAGATGATGAACCAGCAGCAGCAAGTGAACATTATCAATACCTCGGTCCCGGAACAGGCCGTTGTAGCAGAGAATACCCAGTTAAAGAACCGCTGCCACGCACTAGAAATGGAGAACAGAGAGTTGAGGAAGCTGATCGGTGGAGACAGGACGCCAAAGTACCTGCCCATCTCACCCAGACCGAGCGGTGGCGGCACACTGGGCAGGGCTGGTAACAACAACCCTGCGCTGAGCGACTCCAGCCCTGACGATCAGAGCCCAACCATTGGTGGCAAGAAGGAGGTTGGCTTCTCCAATCGGGACGAGGACATTCCCATCCCAGCCATGTCCCCACAGAACGATAACGAGTTGGACAACAGCTTCGTGTCGTCCAATGGCCGCGAGCGCCCTCCAAGAAGCGGATTTAAGAAGATCTTTGGCAAGATTAAGCGGAGCAACTCTGGTGGGCATCTTGTGGAGGGCGGGTCAAGGCCTAACACGCCTAATGAGTTCAGACGAGGCGGGTTCAGAGCTACGGCAGGAGGTCGGTTGGGCTACTCCATGGACAGGTCTCAGCGCGAACTCCGGCGACCAATCACAGAGTGGAACGTGGACACCATCTGCACCTGGTTGGAGAGCATCGGCCTGGGCGCGTACAGCCCGGAGATTCAGCGCACCATCGGCACTGGGGAGCAGCTGGCCAAGATGAGCTTCAACGAGCTGGAGACAAAGTTGAACGTCAAACACCCGCTGCACAAGAAGAAGTTCTTCTTGGCCCTCGTGGCTAAGCAGGATACAAACAGACCCGATCCGGAGGGCGTGCTCGACTACCAGTGGGTGCTGCGGTGGTTGGATGACGTCGGGCTGCCCCAGTACAAGGAGGCGTTCCTGGAAGCCCGCGTTGACGGCCGCGTTCTCAACGTCCTCACCACGGAAGATCTCTTCACACTCAAGGTCACGAATCAGTTGCATCACCTGTCCATTCGGCGGGGGATCCAAGTGCTGAGGTCGAAGAACTTCACGCCAAATTGCCTCAGGCGTCGCGCCATCCCTGGTGAGACTCTCGGCGCTGAGACGGTCGCAGTGTGGACGAACCACCGAGTTATGGAGTGGCTGAAGCAGGTGGACTTGTCAGAGTACGCGCCTAACCTCCGCGGCTCTGGCGTTCACGGTGCGCTGCTAGTGCACGAGCCGCGCTTCTCTGACGGGCTCATGGCCGCACTGCTGTCCATACCCAACAGCAAAACGCTTCTCCGCCGTCATTTGAGCATCCATTTCAAGGAGCTTGTCGGAAGGGATGTCATGGCCGACAAGAGGTCGTCTGAGAATGATAAGGATCACGTTCCGCTGACGCCGACTGCAAAGGCAAAGTCTGGTCGGGGTGGGAGTGGCGGGCAGTTTACTCTCAAGAGGAAGAAATCCAAGGCGCATTTTGATCAAGATGATCTTGTTTGTCCTTTTAAGTAGTTGTGCAGCTAGCAAGTTAAAAACATAATTTTCATGCATGAACAAAGTTCACAAAGTGTCTTATAAGAAAAGTAACTGTGCATAAAAGTGGATATGGAATGCTGGAGTTCTAGGAACAGACTGGAGAAGAATGACAAAAATGGGGCCAATGTTAACCATGTGCCTTTACTGCCTTGTGGAAATCTAATTTTAGTACTGTTTTAGCATATAGTAATGTTGGTAGCTATTTTATATGTGGACAATTGAACATATTTATGAATGCATAAAATCGGCTAAACAGCCATGTTAACTTCCATACAAAACTAACGTTGCCAAATAAAGAACGTATGGATAAAAGACCGCTGTTCATTTTGTGTTGTTAAATTTATTTTGAGCCCTGCTCAGCATATTGCTAGTAGCCCCAGCACCACCGCCACCGTGCCCACCCATGGACCATGGTCCCACCAAGCCCGGCTGTGCGTAGGCTCATGGTGCGCAGACCTCTGCATGTGCTGGCAGTTCCGTAGAGCTTGTGCTGTTTACAGATCTCCATGACGTCTCTTGCATGGCCCTGCCCAGCATCAGCAGGCGGCGCCCAGGTCGAAGACGGTGAGGACATTATGAACTGTGGAGCAGTAAATCGGGCAGGAATTAAGATATTGACAGAACTGACACAACTGAGAAGACATTATAGGAAGGTTGCAAGACGAATTAAATTATCAATGATGGGAGGCGATGAAGCTATTCTTACCCAAGCGTCCTATAACTTAGTTGTAGCTGCTTGTTCTTACCTGATATATTTAACATGGAACAGTTACTTTTCCTCTTTAATAATCTGAGCTGGAATAGCTAAGGTGACAATGTCCAAGGAGATCCTCGATTCAGCGAATCAGAATGCCTGGCATTAATAACGCAAAAAAGGCGATAAATCTCTTCTTACCTGATAAATTTAAAGCGGAAATGTTAAATTTCCGCTTTAAAAATCTGATCGGATAATATTACTAAGGAAATACACTCCATGTGTGTCTGCGTCTCCACGAAATGGTATGCTTGTCTTAAAGTCCTCATATTTGCCGGAATCTGAGGATTGAAGACGCTGTTAATTCCAAAGAGAAATATATAAATATAGCGTACCGGTACGCTGGATTCTTTAATTACATGTCCCGAATATCATCAAACCAGAGAGAAAGCTTCTCTCTGACCATGGCTTTCGTTTCGCCTCCGGACAGACCAGGTTTTGATAGGCCATGTCTCTGACCAAATCTATTTCTAAAAGAGCTCTTTTTACATGAGTGTGGTTACAACAATAATTTATACAGCAGCAACCTCTCTATATCTACATAAACCTCCTTGAGAGGGTCTGTTCCAGACAGACAGACAGACCCCCCCCTCACACACACACTTTTGTTCCACAGTAACCTTTCCCCTTACCTCGTGCCAAGTCCCAAATTGAGGGACCCAATAATACAAGGTGTACCCTTGCTGAAGCTGTAGACCCGTCTGCCTCTGGTAAAAGTCTAGTATCTCCCGGCGGTTGCAAGCTTCACTACTTGCCAAGTCGATCAAGAGGTCAAAGAAGGGAAAGGAAAAGACACCGTTATTATCACGTTTGATAATTCGAAGGTTGTATAAAGGCATTATTATGCCACTTTCATTACAAAAATGTTCTTTTCACACAAGCTTAAAATGTCGCGGCTGCGGCCGGGCTGCCACAGTACAGATGCGGTAGAGCGGGCAGGAAAAAGATTGATCTCGGTCGGCTGAGAAAACGTCCTCTTTACTAAGGTAATCTGCAACCAGAGATTCTTGATGTAACCAGAGATCCGAAAGGTACAATTGGATAACGCCCGCCAAAATTTGAATTATTAGAGG
>LR142744.1:0-10087 GCA_900659605.1 Tisbe holothuriae
AGCTGAGTTGAAAGAAAGGAATAAAAGAGCAGTAGCAGCTGTGAACTGAAGGGTTAAGGTCAGCCATCTTTATTTCTCAAGGTTTTCATATCTTCTAGCTGGCGTATCCGTACTTGAACGTTACAATTGGCGCCCAACGGGTCAGGAAGAGGACCACGGAAGCGTCGAGGACGGGAGAGCATGAGAAGGTGACCGGCTGGAGCGCACACGCCAGGAGTAACGACCACTCAGGCCAGGAGGGGAAGACGGGTCGTGTAAAGGCTCACAGGTCAGGAGGAAGTGAGTAACGACAACCCAGGCAAGGCCAGGAGAGCGGGTCGTGTAAAGGCTCACAAAGGGTGAGCGCAAAGGGTCACCAGCCGAGAGAAAGACAGACAAGACCACCACGCTGGACAAGCAGCTACTCACCGGGCAGGATGGAACAGGAAGAGCAAAAGGGAGCACAAGATGCTCCCCTCAGGGACAGATTGAGGCCTAGAAAGGGCACTGCTCCAAAAATGGGAGACAGACGCGAGAAAAGCTCAGTTGGAGCAGACTCGCCGATGTCAACCAGAAAGAGCACGCTGCCAGACACTCCCAGTGAGCAGCACTCCCTACTGGACACACCGGTGCCCATCACATCACCAGTGCAGCAACCCAAAAGGGTGGCAATGCTGGGACGCAGGGAGGGCGCGCATGGAACCGGACGGAAGAAGGACAGAGGCAGCTTCGAGGATAGTCTACCGCACATGCTAAACACCCCAACAAGGAGGGCTTCTACGACACAGACCGATAACACGCCCATCGGGACACCCGACACGGCCGGAGATGTCGAACAGCTTAGACAAGCTCTGCACGAAACAAAAGCAGAGCTACAGCTCTGGAAGTCCAGGGCGGAGGAGGCGTGGGAGGAGAAGGAAGACCTCGGACGGCGGGCGGAGGCAGCAGAGGGGGCGGCAAGAAAGGCAGTGAGAGAAATGGAGGATGCGGTTGCGAGGGCACGCACAGGCAAGGAGATAGCCGACATAAATGCGAGGGAGTCCGCAAAGATTGTGCGGGAAAAACGAAGCCTGGAAGTGGTAGTACAGAGCCAGAAAACAAAGCTCGAAGAAGCCACGCACACGGCACAAGAGGCAGAACACAGGGTCCAAGATCTCCTCAAGCGACAGACGGAGCTGGAGGAAGAATTGGACAAAGTGACAAACAATGCGGCGTCACTCACAAAGCTCCTAAATGCAGCCAACAAAACAATCGACATAAAAAACACCCGCATTGAGGAATTGGAGGAAGAAAACGAGGCCATGCATGGAGCAGTCTCACGCCTCCAAGATGGAGTGGACGAGGATGTGCTCGAAGAGCGGGAAGAACCAACCGCGGAAGACATCGAGAAGGAATTGGAACAAAACAACCAACTGCGCAGAATGGCCTATAAGCTAGATGACGCATCACAGGCCATCGGTAGTGGTGGAGCACTACTCTCAGCAAAGATAAGAAGACAGATTGTACAGGATATCAATGAAGCGGACAACCGGCTGCAGGAACTACAAATGGAAGGCGTGGACAATCCCAGAATGGAGGAAAATCTAAGAGCAATCCAAAGCTGCAGACACAGACTCAACAAGGTGGCGGAAAGGAGCGCAACACGGCAAGTCTCCTCAAAACCCACAAGCTCGATTGGAGCAATGGGCCAGAGGAGGCCAGGCCTGCGAGAAAGAATGGGCATCAATGCACCTAAACCATTCGAAAGAGAGGAAGATTCTGCAGATTGGATGGGCTCGGAAGCCACACCTTCAAGGCCAGACTCCCAGAGAAGCAAATACGCACATATGGCCGAGAATGGCACCGGAGCAAACGCGGTACCAATTTACACACCTCACTACCTGAGGGATGGAGGAGAGGGAGCAGATTTCTACAACGACCTCCCAGAACCATGGAATGTAGTGCCCGAACACGTTGCCTCAACACCGCAGGAGGCAGCAAAACTAAGACAGGGTGGTTTCGGAGGAAAGTTCTCAGGAGAGCCGCTGGAGTACTTTGGCTTCCGGAGCCAGTTCATTGAACACTTTCACCGATTGGACGTGAGAGTGGCAGTCAAATTCGGGGCACTCATAGCGGCCGCAGGACCTGCATTGGACATTGCTGCCAGGAATGCAATGCCAGGACAACGAGGCTACGGCTTAGTCATCAGACGCCTCGAAGCAAAATATGGAGGTCTACAGAGACAGTTGGGACTATATGTGATGAGGATCCAGGCACTCCCAACCATAACGGAGACGGACGCGGAGAGCTTGGAAAACCTGTCAGCGCTGTTGGAGTGCTATCAGGCCGCCTTACCCAACGACCGTCAAGCGGAGAAGAATGCTCACGCGCACGTAATGGCAGTACTAACCAAGCTGGATATCCCACTCGCAAGGAAGTATCGAGACTACTGTGCGAATGTCAATGCACCGGACGAATACAACATTGAACTGCTAAACAGCTGGATACAACTGTACCCACTCAGATCACTGAGACAGGAACAGATGCTACACGGAGAGGATTGCCTGAAGCTAAGCCACACACGTGCAGTAAGACAGAACAGGACCCCTCCAGAGCAACCCAACACGCTCCACAAGTATTACCCCAAGACCGGCAACAACGAATGCGAACTCTGCGATTCAGGAACGCACGGCCTCAAGGACTGTACAAAATACTTAGAGAGGCCCAAGCATCTCAGACTCAACCTAGTGAGGGGGTTCGACCTATGCATGAAATGCCTCCAAACGGGGCACTTTGCCGACACGTGCACACAACCATCATGCAGTGAAGACAAGTGCCAGGGACCGCACCACCATACTCTGCACGGAGCATATACCGCCCCAAACAAAAGAGCAAAAAAGGCCAATGTGACAATGGAAGAAAATAGTCAAGAACTGGAGCAGCTGATCAACATGGTCTCATTCATGCCGCCAGACGACGACTATCACGACCACGTGTTTGCAGACGAGCCGACACAAAACACGGCAACAGTGGAAGAGGAAGACAAACCGAAAGAACTCACTCCAAAAATCTACATCAACGACTCAGACCAAAGCCAAACTGTGGCGTGGAATGAGTACATGATGTGCAACGAGGAGGAACGGCCACACCAAAGGAGCGGTATATTGGACTGGCAGAGAGAAGCAGAGCGGGGAACAACGTGGGAGGAAGTGCAGGAAACGGGGGGACACTCTTACTGGTGGGACAAATACGGCACAGAGTATCTGGAGGGTAAAGAGGACACTCTCAACCTGTATGACAGCCAGAGATACTCGCTGCATGGAGGAGAAGAAAACACAAATTCGAGTGCCAAAATCTCCCTCAGATACGTCACCATCAGACTAAACAACCCGGTAACAGGGAAGTCACTAGTAATCAATGCACTGGTAGACGATGGAAGCAACGTCACCACGCTAGATAAAGAAGTGGCGGAAGAATTGGGACTCAAAGGAGAGCGCAAGACGCTTAGCATCAAGGGCTTCTCAGGAAAACAATCCACGCAGGAAGGATTTACGGCTTTAGTGGAAGTAGAAGCGCTGGGGGGACAGATAAAAAGAAAGGTATGGGCCGACTGCGTCCCTAACACCCTGGCACATCTGAAAGCTACAAACTGGAGAGACTACCAAAAGGATTGGCCACACCTCCAAGAAGCCAAATTTCCCCTACCGGTAAAGCAAGGCAAGGTACAAATGCTAATAGGCACGGACCACCCCGTATTCCATCGGTCTCTGAAAGAGCTGAGCGTCCAGGATGGGAGGGCTCCCATTGCGAGGTTGGGCTACTGGGGATGGACATGCATAGGAAGGGTGAAGCCCTTCAGGAGGCTCACAGCAGAAGCCACTCCGTATCCTAGAAAGACCAACACGATCAAGGAGATCACGGGTCAGGCAAAAGAGCATTCCAACCACAGATCAGACAGAGCAAGGTGCGAAAAGAAGGAACTCTCAAACCAAAGCTCGATTGGAGCATGGTGCGAGAGCCCGCAGGAGATGCTGGGAGGAGATGCCGGGAAAGAAATGGAAAAACAAAAGGCATTGGGCAAGCACAAGCCGAAGAAATCAGAAGAAGAAATGATGCAACACGTGAGGGAAGAGATCTTCCCTGACCCTCCCAGAGAATACTTCCCTGAAATCAACGAGTATTACGGGCCAACCATAGCCAACGCTGGAGATAGGCAGGCCATAAAGCAAATTGTTGACGGAATGAGGAGACTACCAGATGGCAGAATGGAGGTGCCGATTCCCTGGAAAGACCCGCATACCAGGCCTCCGAAGAACTGGCAACGAGCATTATACATGGCCCGCAAACAGAGGGGAGTTCCCCAACCGGAGAGTATGCGCAAGAGGTACGATGAAAACATCCAGAAACTGCACGACAAAGGATACGTGCGACAACTGGACCCTGAGAAAGACGACCTACAGACGGGGTTTTACCTACCCAATTTTGCCGTCATCAAAGAGGAGAGATCCACCACAAAAATGAGGATCGTCTTCAACGGGAAAGCAGAATTTCAAGGCACGTCGTTAAACGACACACTTCATGCCGGACCCAAAGTGATTAACTCGCTGATGGAGGTACTGCTACGCTTCCGCTGCAGGAAGGTGGCGGTAGTGGGGGATCTCACGGAGATGTTTCTGCAGGTGTCGATCCCTGAAGGGGACCGGAAGTACTTCAGATTCATTCACATTGACGCCGATGGGATAGAGCGTTGGTACGAATTCCTAGTACACCTTTTTGGCTGCTCCTCTTCTCCGACCATAGCAATCACCACCGCAAAGATGGCAGCATTAGCCATGGAGGGAATACATCCGAGGGCAGCATGGGTTATACTGAAGTCTGCGATTGTGGACGACCACTGCTTCTCGATGGACACGGAGCAGCAAGCCAGGGAAGCTATTGCGGGCCTCCAAGAGATCTACAGCAGCATCCACATGGACATCCACAAATGGGCCTCCAACACACCGGCGGTACTACCAGAGGGAGTGGTGCCGGTCTCCAATGTGGAGCTGGCGTCGGCATTGGACGGGCTAGTGGCAGACTATAAGAGCCTGGGGATATGGTGGTCGACAAAGGACGATTATCTCACGTTTGCGTATGCGCCCCCCAATCCACCACACTGGACCAAGCGACTCCTACTAAAGGGGTATATGGGCCTATTTGACCCAATTGGAATCATCAACCCCTACGTCCTCCAAGCAAAAATGCTATACAGAGATATCTGGAGAGAGAACGTGGAATGGGACGACGATCTTCCAGCACCGCTGCGGAAGAGATGGGACCTGTGGAGGGACCAGCTGAAACATCTTCCAGAGATTAAGATCGCGAGGTGCATCCAACAGACGGGGGACGGAGATGTGGTGCACGTGTTTGCAGATGCCTCCGATGATGGGCTGGGGGCAGTGAGTTACCTGGTGTCCAGCGAGGGCGCCGTCTCAATACTGTCAGCCAAAGGAAAAGTCAATTCGGACAAAAGCAGACAAGTACCCAAATTGGAACTGGCAGCGGCCTGCATTGGCATCAAGCTAGCACACCAGGTGACCAAAGCACTGGGCACAGATATGCAACAGGTGCAGTTCTGGACAGACGCCAAGAATGTGCTCACCTGGGTCAGATGCCCCAGTCGGGATCTGTCAGGGGTGTATGCCAGGAAGTCTTCCCAGGCAAGAGCGCAGACGGATCCGGCCAAATGGAACCACGTGCCTACGTGTTCCAATCCGGCCGACGTCCTCTCGCGGGGATCGAGCCTGGAGGACCTGTTAAAGCACCCGCTGTGGTGGAAAGGACCAGCGTTCATGCCAAAGCCTCAGGAGTGGCCAGAACACGACGTCCCTTACGATCCACATGTGGAACTGCCAGATGAGGAACTTTTGGAGAGGATGATGGGCATATACCATGGGCACAAGGAGTCCGAGTTCTCTATCAAGTGGCCCCAGAGCGGGGACTGGAGAAAACTGATAGCCGTGGTTCGGAAGGTCATTGAGGCAGCAGCCAAATTTTACAACAAGTGGGCGAAGAAACGAGAAGGGGGTGTACTGAGAGGAGAGGTGACAAGCAAGAAAGAGGCCACTAACAAGATTTGGCTCTGGGTGCAACAAGAGGGACTTGCGGAACTCCGTGAGAAGGTTCGACACCAGAAAACCCCTCATTGGCACGGACTGGATCTGGAACTTCAGGAGGAGCTACTTGTGGCCACCGGAAGGGCGAGACCGAAATCCAGAGTGGTGTTACCAGAGCGACACTTTGTCACCCAGATGTGGGTACGACATGTCCACGGAGACATCTTGCATCATACAGGAGGAGCACTTACACTTCAGGCCGAGGTGGACAGGGAGGTGGCAGTACACCGACTGAGAGGATTGTGCCAGAAAACCACTAGAGAGTGCAAATATTGCAACCGAATGGAACCCAAACCTTACAGGCAGAAAATGGGTAAGCGAGTGACTCCCACGCCCAGCGACAGAGTGAACGATCTCTTTGCATTTGGACAGACGTACATTGATTACCTGGGGCCCAAAATGGTCAAGATCGGACGATCGGCGCACAAGCGGTGGGTGTTGGTGTGTGTGTGCAGCGCAACCAGAGCAGTCCACCTGGAGCCTGTCCTAGGGCAGACCACAGATCAAACAATCATGGCACTTCATCGCTTTGCATGTGTCAGAGGTCTGCCCAGGCAGCTGATCTCGGACAATGGCAGCGCGTTCCATGCGGCGGCTCAGGAACTAGCAAAGACACAATACAGTGTTCCACCTCCACTACAAGGTACAAGATGGGACCAAGTGGAATGGTCCTTCTACTCACCCCGTGCTCCATACCAGGGAGGTTCGGCTGAAGCTGGAGTTAAACAAGTTAAAAGGAGTTTGGATAAAGTCATGAACAAGAAGTCCTACACAGAATCGGAACTTAACACGGCTCTAACCCTCATCACAGAGCTGTTGAATCGGAGACCACTCACCGTGCTCACTCCAGATGGCAACGATCCGGAAGTGCTGACGCCTCAACACTTCTTGGCTGGACCGAGAGTTCCAGACACAGCAGGGCTGGATTTGGCTCAAACCAGGATGGCCTTTGTGGAGTCCTGGAACAATGCCTTGGAAGTGCGAAGGGAGTTCTGGGACAGATTCTGGAAAGAGGTGCAGATGGAGCGTGAAAAAAGAACCAAATGGCACGATGGGGCGGAGGAACTGGCGGTGGATGAGGTGGTGGTTTGCCTCGAGCATCCGCTGAATAAGATGGGAAAGTGGCCCCTGGGGCGAGTGCTGGAAGTGAACAAAGACACTGATGGCCGGCCAAGACGAGTGCGCGTTATGGTGGAAGGAAAAGAGTACGAGCGGGACATTCGTGCTCTGGCCCCACTTACTCTATAACCAAAGAAGCACTCCATTCTCCTAACCAACCTCGATTGGAGGAAGTTAGTGAGTTTTAATGGGTTTTGGGAAGTGGAGGAGAACAAACCTTAATTGAAGGATGTCCCTACTAGGAGTGTTTTAATCATTTTATAAATGTTTTAAGATCAGTACATGAAATATATCGGAGAACAAACCTTAAATGAAGGAAGTCCCGATTTAATGTGTTAGAATAATTTTACTCATTCCAGACCAGTTCATCAGATGCTCTGAAAGGAAGGAAATCGCTCACGGCACGCAATCAGTGACACGCAACCTTCTTCTCGCAACCTCCAACGCTGAAGGCGGTCGAGTTTCCTTTTCCGGAGAAGCTCACGTCAAACGGACAACAACATGCCGAAGCGAAGGTCCAAGAAGAAGTACAAGGCAAGCCAGAGCCTGCTGAAGGCAGCCCGCTGGAGGAAGGACACCGGTCCCGACACCTCCATCATCTTGCACAAGGACAAAGAGTACGAGGTTGTGCACTACCAGACTGGGACGCAATCCCCATATGGCGAGAGTGCGGAGAACTTGGAGGTCAACCGCGACTTGGAGGAGTCGGTCAGGAAACTTCAGACGGAGGCCATAGTGCGAGCGGAGGAGAAGATGCGATTCTTCTTTCCTTCGGATGTTCTACCACCGGACGAGGAGGACAAGGGAGTGTTTGTGGGTTGGGAGACAACGGATGAGGAATACCGCCGCCTACTGAGAAAGGCCATGTTCGAGTTCGAGGACAAGGTGGACAAGACGGGCGTGATATGCTTCGATTTGGAATACTACAAGGAGACCAAGTTGGTGTACTCGGTGCTGTTGGGCACGTCCACGGGACATTACGTAGTGATCCACACGGGAGCGGGCCTGAGGGCCAAAGGGCTCGAACGCAAGAAGTCGCTAGACTGGACGGAGGGGATGACCTGGGAGGTCATGGATATGCTGGAGTGCCCGGGGTACACTTTTGTGGGGGTGGACATTGCGAGAGATCTGGCGGGAAGATTGAAGAACGTGGACAAGCCCAAGATACTCGACTTGGCAGTGGTCATCCAGAGGATCACGCACCACCCAAAGTGTCCCTGGAGGAACGAGGCAGACGACGTGAAGGCGAGGAGCTCCCTTAAGCTCATACCCATGCTTAAGTGGGGAGTGTGGTACGGCCCGCTGTTTCCTAAGGGAACTGCACGCGATGCCAGAATGCTAACAAAATGGGCACAAGCATACAAAAGGATTCAACCAAGGAGCAACTCCTTGTGGTGGCCAGATTGGAAGCTACCCACAATCCTATACGCGTTCGAGGTGATCCTGACACCCATGCAGAAAGGATACCTGCGCAATGACTGCCTATCTCCGTTCACCATTCTGGGAGTGTATCTGCAGCTCCTGTTGGCAGACGGCACGATTAAGGCAGTGGAGGGAATGACATTCGAGCAGGGCATCAAGAAGGTGGTGGATATGCTGATGGAGAGCTCCCCTGAGCAGCTCGCTGCCGAAGTGCAGGAGACAAGGAGGAGGGCAGAGTGCGAGAAGTACGGCGCGGAAGCGATGGAGTGGTGTACAAGCGTGGAAGAACACCGCGACAAAGGAGGAGATGACTTTGACGAGGCGGCAGCAGCGGCTGTGGTACAGGCAGTGATACAGGCGTCCATGGAGGAGGAGAAAGCAGTGGCCATGGAGGAGAAACGTGCCAGGGCTATGGAGGAGGGAGAGGCTGCGGCCATGGAGGAGGAAGAGTTTGAAGATGAAGAGGAGAAAGCTCGATTGGTAGCAACTCCCTCATCTTCAACTCAGGGTACGCTGGCTGAGAGCAGAGAGGAAGCCAAGCTGAGAGCAGTGGAGGTAGTGGAAAGCTTAGCGGTGGACCCTAACGATGGCAGTTTCCCGCTGGAGACGGCAGTAGCCCTAGAGCTGCACGACCCAGGGCTCATGCAAGAGTTTGCCGATGAAGTGAGAGAGAAGCACATTCACGACCGAAACATCTGTAACTGGATGAAACACTTTCCACAGTTTGCACAGAGATGTGAAGTGTGTGGGGAGAAGGGCAAGGTTAGCAAGGCGAGGCTGGGAGGACAGTCCGGGCAACGCGTCTACCACCGCCGTAAGACGTGTCCACTCTTGTACCAGTGGAAGTCGGAGGAAGAGCAGGATCGGTGCATCTACCCGTTGTGCACCATGCGCCACGACCATCTAGTTGTCGTTTGTAAGGCGCTTCATGCCCTGTGCACCTTGTGTGGGAAGCGCGGCCATAGGCGTCAGGAGTGCAAGGAGAGGTCAATCTCGGAGCTGCGTGCTATCTTTGAGGAGTATCAGGAGCACGGACACTGGACCAACACCAAGAGGGAGCTGCGCCACTATGCATGGGATTGGTCAGGACTGCAAGGTTTGGATAAGGAGGACCTGCGGTGGCTGAAGGGAGAGCGGCTGGGCTTGTGGGTTCCATGGCCCAGGGATGTACCGATTCTGGAGGAGGCTAAGGAGAGGGATCAGGCCATCTCTGTTTACAAGTGGATGTGAAGGACGAGCATTCGGGGATATGAAATATCGGAGGAGTATTGTTCGAAAAGCGCGCCACCGAGAGATGCCTGAGCAGAGAAGTGATGAAGCTGAGTGTTTTGTTGAGCTGTAAAGTTGAGTTTACTCAGCTGAGTTGAAAGAAAGGAATAAAAGAGCAGTAGCAGCTGTGAACTGAAGGGTTAAGGTCAGCCATCTTTATTTCT
>LR142745.1:0-10080 GCA_900659605.1 Tisbe holothuriae
TTGTTGTTGTTGTTGATGTTGTTGTTGCTGCTGTTGTGGTGGTGGTGGACGCATCTCCAGGTACTGATACGGTACGTGCAACGTGTTGTTGTGCCGTTCGACAATGAGGTTTCCACGCTTGGGGGAAACGCCAATAACAACCACCGTCTCACCCTTGAGAAGGGTCATTTCAGGGCTGCCATTTTCTGAAAAAGGGAAGTGAATATGTTAGTTAAGAACTGTGTACAGTAGTGCGAATAATATGCTCTTACCAGGGAATGAGTGTTTCATAATCCTCATCTGAGGGAAGTTGACCTTCTTATTGGAGAACACTGAGTACGGTCTGCTCTGAGGGATCGGTGGGGGTCGCTCCTATAATTAACAAAACAATTAAGCAACCATCCAAGAGGTTTAAACAGTATTTATCTTACCAAATCAAGTCCAAACAGAGCGCACGTCTGCTGAATCACCTTGAAATCGCACTTGTCCGTCTGCATCACCTCTGGCGGTGGCGTGCCTGTGATTGGCTGCGGCCGGGGCCTCCCACTCCGACCACTCATACGCACGCTGGGGTTAGACCTCGCGTGATTGGTCGACTGGATCGGGTTGAACCCTGCATGGAAGCTTTGCCTCAGCCCACCACCCGGTGCAAGCCCTGGCTGTTGCATGATCGGGTTCGCTGATGCCGCCTTGACGATCTTGGCCAGCGGTTTCCGCTTCCGCCGCACGTCGTAGCCGCGCCAGACCTTCTGGATGGTCGTGGCGGACCGGACCCGCTTCAGGTCACGCAACCTCTCTAGCTGCTGCCGCGCGCCCTCGCTCAGGAAGATGTGCTTGCGGCCATGCGCCCACTCTGTATTCATGGGCGTGCTCTCTACAGGCGGCGGGAGGAGTCGCAGATCTCTGCTATAGCAGTCTAGGATTGTCTCGCAGTCATCCACGGCCTTCTCATCCGTCCTAAACAGAGCCTTGGACGAGGATGCCAACAGCCGATACCGCGCATTGAACGCCTTGAACCGCATCCGATGCGGGAACCCGCCTGACATCAAATTCACCGTCTCCAGAATCTGCAACGACCGGATCTGACGCACAACGAGCGCGCGGTCAAACTCTGTCAACGAATCGTGGGCATTAGGTCGCAGACAGCGGACAAAATGGGGCTTTGCGTGGACAAGTGTCCTCAGGAGGTTGTCCAGTCTCGTGTGGAAGTCCTGTGTCAATGTGGACACCGGTTCATCCCCATTAAGCAGCTCTGGGTGCGATGACGTTGGCGCAATCCTAAAGCTGACCCCTCTGGGTGCGGCGCTACCAGCACCCATGAGCAGTGCCTTGAGCTCATTGCCGAAGAGATGAGTCGCGAATCCGAAATTGCAGCTGTCCCTGTGGAACACGCTCACGAGGTCGTCCGGGATCACGTCCCTGTTGGTGTCGAGGAAGTCTGACGTGTCGTAGACGACCTGCCCGGCGTAGTGTTGGATCCCGAATGTCCGGCTGATATCACAGTGTTTGGGCTCGAAGAGCTTCTTGTTGTCCTTGTGCTGGACTTTGAGTTTTTGGACGTAGGTGTCGGGGAAGCCGCGGACAGAGCATTCGACGTCGAGCATGCTCAGGAGGCCGGTGCGCTGGAAATACATTTTCATTAATACAATTAAACGTTGTTAACATTCTATAACTTACCAGTGATGAGATGAGATCAATAACCGGCACATTATCCACATAATCCACCGTCACATCCAGACTGATCCCCTCCTCACGACAACTTTCAAGACTCGACTTGAATATATGCGTGTTGTAAAAGTGCTGCATCGTCTCAGAGCACAAGTTGATGCACAGCTGCTCAAGCTGACTCGGCCTGCTATCCTCAAACCCGAACATGTCCAGGATGCCGATGAAGCCATCAGTCGCGTGGCGGACAGCGTTGTTGAGCATTGCCATGGACCTGGCAGACTTCTTGGAGCCGGCAGTGCCCACAGTGGACGCATGATGGCTGCTTGCAACCTCGTGTGCCACGGACTCATTCGAATCTGAGCTCATAGTCCCGGACAGAGGTCCTACAGGACGTTTCAGGCTGTTTGCCCGTCTGACAATGGTGGCAACAGTGCGGCAGAACAACGCCTTAGCTAGTGCGTCACGCGTCGCGTTGCAGAGATGTGCGTCAGACATGGACCGGACCGGCTGTCCGCGGACTGTGTGCGTACGCGATGTCAACCCTTGACACAGGAGTGTCGTTGGGCATCCGAGCAGATTCGCTACTGAGTTCAGCTCATCTCGGCCAATGATTTCAACGTCATAGGCGTCGTCACCGCCGCGTGGGGTGAACTCAACGTTCCCTAGGAGTAGAATTGACGCGAGGACGCGGACAACGTCCATGAACGGGATGCCGAGGACTGCAAGGTTCGTCTTCCACTCTGCGAACCGTGCCGCGTCCGCCGCCTCGTCAGACCGCGTGTCTCCCATGTTGAGATAGGCGAGGTCCTTGGCCGAGTAGCCGTCCAGGCCAAGTTGCTTCCGCTCTTCAGAGCTGAGGCCGGCAAGCATTTGGTAGAAGATGTGGTAGTTTTTCTCCATGGGGAGGGGCTTGACGACGCGGCTCTGGTCCAGGAAGTAGCAGTGGATCTTGGTGCGGTACAAGGCGCCGTCGGACACTTGTACCTCAATGAAATGACCCTGTAGATGAGACAAAATGTTGTATAAAAACTCGTTTTGAGCCATAAAGAGCTACTCACGATTCTACTCGACTCTCTATTCGAAGCCGTCTTTGCCGCGCCGAGCGACCTCAACACCGTAAACGACGCCGCCAGGTGCTTGAACGTGTCCGTCTCCGCGCCGCCGCCAGCCGTCTCAAACAACTGCCGCAGCATGACCATGGCCGTGTGGGTCTTGCCAGCGCCGCTCTCCCCGGACACGATGATGGCCTGGGGATAGCCGGTCTCGCCCTGGAGCCGGAGCACCTCCTGGACCACCTTGGTGATGGAGGTGTTCTTGGGGCAGTCCTTGGTGGAGGTGAGGGTGAGCGGGTTGCCGACGTCTCGGTAGGGGTTGACGGAGAGGACGATGGGACCGACGTTGGTCTGGAAATAGCCGTTACACAGTGGGTTAATTTTATGGACCAAAAGAAAAAACGTTATTATGTGATTGCTGTAGCTACAAATGTAAAAAAAAGTATTTCAGACTGATCTGGTCGCTTTTTGGCGCGCGCAGACAAATCGCCCGCATTTTGGCGCCTGAATTTTGGCGCATGAATTTTGGCGCCTGAATTTTGGCGCCTGACTTATGGCGCCTGCATTATTGTGCCATCATTTTGACGCCTATATTTTGGCACAATCTTCCGTGCATATATTCGTATGTTGCATATTATTGTAGGTACGTAATTATAATATGCCTTACATTGGAGTACTTAATTTTTAAGAGAGCAGTGTATCTCAGAATTAATAACCATATTTATGAAAAAGAGGAGTATACTTGGGTGTAGAGAGTATACTCCGAGTATACTCCTGGATTTCCTCCCATGTGAAAGAGGCCTAAAATCATGGGTCTAAAATAAACAAGGATTCGCTGGTTTTCCGTTTTTATGTACTAAATTCATCAGTTGACAAAAACTGCCTGGTCAGGTTTCGTGAGTAAAGTGGCTTTCCACAGGATTAGCCACAGAGCTCTGTATGTGAAGCTATAGAGCTCCGTGCATTCTTCAAAGGTCATTTGAGCGCACTCCTATGGTCATTTGAGTGCACTCCTCAGCGGTCCAATGCTTAAAAGTCAACTGTCGACCAGCAAATACTTGTTTATTTTAGACCCATTCCTAAAACATTATTTATCTCAGATTCCAGTCAATGGGAATTTAATAGTATCATAAGTTCATAACATATACATGGCTGGGGAAGTGGAATAACATCGAATTTTCGATCATTTTACTGGTTTCAATGAATTTTGCAAAACTAGCATTGAAATTATTTGTTTTGTCAGCAGCAGCTTTGGAATAACACCAACTGTTACATGTATGTTTTGAAATCACTGAGTAATATCGTCAGCATCATTCCGGAATAGTGACGACATTGCAAATACACTATGCAACATTGTCATAAAACCATTCATATGGCAGTGTTTGTTATGCTTTATGAAAATAAGTTTATCTATTTCATTTGGTAAATGCCTTTTTTTAATGAAAAAGCAAATTGCGTTTTTCAACAATTCTGTATATTACTATGATACATGAACCAACAATGTATGTGAATCATTAAACTCTAAAATTAAAAGAAAACTAGGAAACTACTTGTACCCCAATTTGCAAGAGTTATGTTATGGTTCATCTTGGTAAATGATTCTGCCTTGTAAGCATTCGAAATGTGCTTTGAATGTACCAAGAAAGTTGTAGGGGAGGAACTGAGTTTTGACAGTTGCCCGAAATCCAATGGAGAGCTCAAATCACCCTTTCGAGAGCGCTCAGGTTACCATTCGAGGGCGCTCAAGTTACCTCCTCCCGTGAGCTTAGGCAGCTATTTTTTCCGCGGAAGATGTAATTTATGGTCTCCGAACCTCCCCATAGAAAATTGTTCAGCTGATTTTTTCGCTTCATAAAATGAGTCATTCTCTTATCCTCCCCTACAACATTCTTGGAATGTACTGTTAAGAAGAAAGATCAGCCCAGACTGTTACGGTAAAATTGCCAGTCTTTAATGTGGAACTGAACTAAAATTATTGTGCATATCTTAAAAACACTAAGTTAAATATAATTATTGGTCAGTGTTTGCTAGAAAAGTTAAAGTTCTAACTTCTAATTCTGCCAAAACTGACTAATTATTAATATATTTAGTTCATATTTGAATCTAATTTCCAATCACACTTGACAGGCCCGAAATGTCTCCATTCTCTCTATATTTTTAGTGTTACTCAGAGCAATGTTAGCAACCCTCGTGGCTCATTAAAATATTATTATAATAATAAATGAATGTGAGGTTCTGACTCAAGCACTAAGTCTTAGTAGGCGCCAATGAGTGGGCGCCAATGAGTAGGCGCCAAAGAGTAGGCGCCACAGAACAGGCGCCAATGTGCAGGCGCCTTTGTTACGCGCGCCAATTAGCCTCTACACCTTCAGACTACTGTGCGATAGGGATTTATGAATTTGAGCCGAGTTCTCCTCGGTAGGGTTTCTTTAATTTAAGGAGCTGCAAAATTGAAGCGTGCGGGATGGAGTCAAAGCGGAGTAGAGCAGCATGGGGTCTCATCACTACCACGGTTCTAATCTTATGCATCGAAGAAGGAATCAAATCTTGTGGCTTATCCAAATGAGTCTTTTTATAACTGCTCCACAATCTTCTTCACCGCAATTAGAGCTCGTTTGAAAAAAAAAGCCCATTTCGTGCATTTAACTTCACTTAACCCGCCAAGGCTTTTGTTTGACGAAGAAGAAGAAGTAAAGACGTATTGTTACGTATGCCTCTATTTCAGTTCAATACTGTTTGCAGCATAGCACGATATTGCATGAGAAGTCTTGAAGTTTTTGGAGTAAGTTTGGCATGCATACTTTTTTCAAGAGAACGGCATTGCCAGAAAGGTTTTATTACGGGTCAAAAGATCATATTTACGTAGACATGGAACGTTTTACATCCATTTTTCAATCCATGGGTCTGTGATTTGAACATGAGCATCTGGTCAGCAGCAGAGAGTTTTGTTGGACAGGCTCCAATCAACAAAATGATTCTTCTTCTCGGTCTCTTTTCCCGCCCGTTCATATTATATGCTCAGCTGTAGCAGGTATATACACACGGCTAATAGCACCAACCAGGCACAGTGGGTTCGTTGGGATATAAATAAATTGTAGGATGAATTTTATATTTCCTATTGTGTAGTAACTATGACACAATTATTGGCAAATAAATTATTTTTGATGCCATACCACTGTGCCATGCAGCAATCGCAGCAGCAGCCGTGGCGACATGGTTGTAAACTCAATCTTCTCCTCCTCCTCAAGTTTCATGACCAAAAACTCAGGTCAGAACTCTCGGGTTTTGGAAGAAGGGTACATTATACAAAAACGAGCTTCAAGCACTTAAATGATACGACTTCTACAAGTGGGCAGCAAGCACTAAGTGTGTTCAAGGACAGCCATTTTAGTTCGATGACCTGGGAAATTGTCACGACAAAGTTTATTATTGAGCAATGTATTATATTCTCCATTCTGCTCCGGGACATTCATCTTATTATTAGAAACGAACGACCTACTTCTCCGCCTGCTATTACATATATTAGCTGCCGCTGCCGACGGCCCCATGCAAGACTGGCTTTTGAAAAACCGCTTCCTTTCGCACTACCACTCAAAATATAAAAGGGGGAAAAGGAGAAGACATGCTTGAGGCAAAAACTAGATGAAACACAGGCAAATGAGCCTTCAGATACAGCCGGAGCACGGCATAATTTTAAAATTGCTACATTAAAATTTTAAGAGACAAAATGGGTAGTCATCATAACATTGCATAACAAGTGCGCTGCGGTCACTTTCACTTACGTAGTATTGCTGGTTGAAGAAGCGGGCTTGGAGGGTGCGCATGACGGCGTCCTCGGACAGCGGGGCCTCCAAGTGGATCAGGTCAGAGACCTCAGCCAGGCGACCCTTGCGAGCGGTGGAGGCATCATCACGCCGGCGGGTGCGGTCTTCTGTCGGCGTCCGCGGCCGGACTGCGCTACGGGAGAACGCGCCACCGCCAAGACCGTCGGCACTGCTTCCTGCTGAGGACGTGGGCAGTCCCAGGGTCTGGAACGGGCTCGCCCCGCCTGCAGGGCTGCCACCTGTGGTGCTGGGTAACGATGTCGGCCCTCTGAATGAGCCGCCAGCTTGATTGGCTGCAGCTGGCTGAGCTGGTACTGCAGAAGGTTGCTGAATGTTTGAGTAGTTGTGTTGCAGTGTGCTGATTGGCTGCGGTGGGGACATCTGCCCCACGGGGACGGGTTTTGGCCCTGTGGGTCCGCCGCCAGCACTGCCTGATGATGTTGGGTCACTCACGTTGGCGGTGAGGACTGAGCTGACCTCGGTCACGTGGCTGCGGACGCTCCTCATGGTGCCGAATCCATCTGTAGGCGGGGAGAGTAATTTTAGGTACGGGCGGAAGCAAGGGTTTGCTAATTTCAGGTACGGACGGTTTCAAGGGTTTGATCACAGGCTTTAAATGTAACTTTAATGTGTCTGCTGCAGATGCAGAAATGGAACTGCGGATGCTTAAAGTCAAGACTTTTCTTGCCTCTCCGATCTCGCTCGATTCATTCATCATGTTAGCAGATGAAAATGCGTGATTCGGAGCAATGTTTAAAAACGTTTCCCTCTGATATTAAAATCGGCTTATAAAATAAATAAGATGCAAAACCATATGCTCACATTTTGAGCGATTGTATCGATACCGAAAATAGCGTAAATGTGTCCAAAACAAAACCGCTGCCTGCCAGTCAAACTTTGAAGGCCGCAAAATATTAATATTATGCATATGGAGAGCGTTTGACAACCACGCGTTGAAAAGAACTTTTTGCCGCTCTGAATGGTCTGCAAATGAATCTTGAGCATTTCTTTTTATAAATTGTTCAAATCTAAGCTCGTAACTTTGAAACGGCATCTAATGAGCAAACAGGGTGTATAGGTCAGTTAAAAGTTCCATTATCACCTCCATCTAAAAGGGTTAAAAGGCTTTTCCGTTTTAACAAGGGGTTGAAATCTGATATTATACGTTAAAAGGTGGAAAATCGAAGTCATGCTGACTGCTTTGTTTCCTCCCTTACATGATTTATAGCCTGTTTAAAGAAACGGGCAAATTTTGTTATTTTTGCATTTTCAACTGTGAAGAAGAAAGAAAGAGAAAATCTTAAGGAGCGAATAACGTCGTCAAGTGAGCCCACCCAGGTTGAGACAAACTTTCTTCGTGGGAAGCAGCTTAAAGACGAAGTCCAATAAACGCGAGATAGAGAATTGAGTGGGCAACGATTGTAATCGGTCATTGAAGTGAGCAGGACACCGCCTATACAGATATAAAAGACTAGGATACCGCCTTTTCAAGATTCAAGGACCCGCCCAAGAATATTAAACGTACCGAATCCAGGTCCGCCAGGTGGCGGTGGCGGTGCTTGATGCTGTTGCTGCACCGGCTGAGCAACCTCTGTAGCTGTAGTAACATTGCAATAATTCGGCTGAGCTGGTGGTGGCACCGGTTGCTGCACTTGTTGAGTCTGCCCGACCTGGTTACTGTTGCTACCTTGGTCTAGCATCGGGTGGTGCGGCAGCTGGGGCGGCTGATCGCCTTCAGGGATGCCATTCTCGTGCAGAGTGTTGCGCAGCCCGACAAGCCCAGTGCTGAGGCTGCGCAGCCTCGTCTGTAGGTTGACCGCCTCACCAGCTGATGTAGCGTCTGCAAGAGAGAACAAAGGGTCAGATAACGAGGTTGACTCAAGTTGTTATTGTGGTTAAAATAGCCTTAAGGCAGGCATGAAACGATGGAAATGGTGTCCTGAGGGGTAACAGCAGTTGGGTTATACAGACTTGTGATTACATAGAGCAGGAAATTGATAGATGCTATCACAGGATTGGAGCAATAAATCACTTTTGAGCTGGGAGAGATTACATATTTGGAGAGCTTCAATGTTTTCTGGGGGAAGGATCATTATAGGGGTGACCTCTGCTTTAAGAGAGCAAAATATTGAGATTTTGACTCAATGTTGAAGTTTTTTGTGCTGACAGGCGTTCTTCTCTCGTTTCCAACAATTTAATCGCCACCTTTGCGTTTTTGGCCCCAACCTGAGACTTGATATCAGATTTCAAGAGATTTTGTAAGCGGAAAATAGTCAGTTTTGTGCATTTTCGGATAGAGAAATCGAGTCTTATCCTCGGTATAACTGTAAACAAGCCGCAATTATAAATGCTTTGTCATTGCTGCATCTTTTCTAAGCTTAAAGTCCCATGCCAAGAATTCAGAAGCATTCACAGCCCCATAAAAGCAATAAAACGAGGTCGCCAGAGGATAAAAAAAACTAATTTGTTGAGCCTGACAAAGGTTTCAAAAATGTGTCCTCCTCCTATAAAAGAGACTTCAAAATTACTCCTCCTCCTACATATTGTGTATCAATAGAGTGTGTTCTGTATAGCAGCCAGGTGACTTTTTGCTTCCTGCTGCCAGTGCTGCAGTGCCTATAACGATATAATAATAATGCTATAAAATCCAAGACTCATTCTCCTGTTCTATTCGAAATATAAGAAGTAACGGGCTGAATATAAAAAGAGATACATGATGATGATGAAGAACATTGGTGAAGACACGAAAGTAGGGTTGCCAGTGCTTAATTATCTTAATAAAGACTGGGAAAACATTTAATTTATATCATATTAGTTGCAACTGGCAACCCTGATAGTACTATATTGATTAGGAATGTTTGTTTAATGCCTTTAAAATAAGTGGCATCCCTGCTAATATTGTCGTCTCACCTTTTCTCCTGTTCTGATCACAACTCCTTCTTCAAAAGATTGAGCCGAAGAGATAAAACCGTCAATATACTATAAACTGAGATGTCTTTAAAAAGAAAGTATCAAACTTCTGAAGAAGAATCCTGTTTTAACTCCCTTTGAAAGTGACATAAATTTTCCTCAGGTGTGTCTGTCCAACGACATTGTTATGCTGTCAGTACATCAGTGATCTCAACGATAGGAAGATTTAACAAGAGGAATTTAAGAGACACATTTTCGGATCTCCAGTGGCACCTTTTTCGGTATAAACATCACGATTTCACTTCTTTTGCAGAAAAAGGGGAATTCCCTCCAGGTCTATTTTTTGCAATGTGTAAATGCATGCACACACATATCAAGTGTGGATAAAAGTGAAACGTGTTTCTGAGAAATACGACTCTTATTTTTGGATAAAAAGTGCTTACTGGGAGTGAAGGAAAGATCGTAGCTAATTATAAAGTGTAAATTTATGCACTATAATACCATTATAAGTCATGTTATGCACCCTAAAAGAACCTTTTCTTATCCGGACATGCCACAAGAAGCACGCGAAGGAGCAACAACCATGGCATAATCATTATCATGAGAGTCTGTCCGCCTTTCATTACATTCTTTCGGATCAAAAAAGA
>LR142746.1:0-10080 GCA_900659605.1 Tisbe holothuriae
AACTTCATTTTGACATTTAAAATATCAGTGAATACATTTTTGGATCGATTTGTTTTGATAGCTTTCTCTTAATCTTTTGGAAGAAGAATCTTAAATACCTGATATTGCATTTTTCCTCCCCTTCAGATGTCTTCATAATAATAGACGTTGATTGCACTTAAGATGATGATGTGCCATTTAGGAAAGTTATGAAAATGTTATGGCACGACTGGGACTGTTTTGAAAAAGGTTACTTTGCAACGTATGATATGATTGCAGACCTACAAATGCCATTTATGCACATATTACAGTCGTACATGTAATATTTTATACCATAATGTGTTATATACGAGTAAATCTATGCAACTTAACCAATGTCTGAATACATAAATACAAAATCCATTATTGGGGGAAAAGTACAACAGCTTCATTCTTCTAGAAATGGTTCCAGCGAATAAGGAAAAGTTTTGTATTAGTTTATGAAGAGTAGGCTAAGTAGAGTTGAAAGTAGTGCAATGTAAAGGTATTCAGACACAACTATTGACTTGCACTATTTTCCGGGTACTGCAGTATAAGAAAACTCGTTATGCCATTTTTGATTGATAAGTTAATTAATTCCCGCCATTGACATATGAGATGATTGATGCATTTACACGTATGATACTAAGATTACATTTAGATTCAGTTTATGTGTGAGTGATATTTCTTTTGATGTGATTGTAAGACTTAATCTCCTTTATACGATAGTAGTATGTTGTACTTAAAATGTATGTGTTTTCTTTCATACAAGTAGCAAATTCCACATGTATGACGACTTAAACTCATATGGCGTTTCATTATATATATTTGGCTGAATAGGCAAAATTCTAGAATAATTTCATATTACGTACATTGTAGTTGAACTTCATAAACAGAAGGAACGAATACGCAACATCTTTGAACAAAGAACTTCATTTAATTCTCTCTCTCTCCTCTTAACTCTCCCTTGGGAGGGCGTGTCTTCCGCTGCTGCAGCTCTCCAAGAGAGAAAACTGAGCTCTGCTGCCGTCTCCTCGCCAAAACACGTGTGACGGAGCTCCAAACAAAGAAACTGTGTGCTTTTATAAGTACTTTTAACCGCTCTATAATATGTATAAAATTAAATCATATACAAGACAATTTCGTCTGTAGAGTGTGAACACTCCATATAGTATTTTTTTAAATATTATCAAAAATATAGAGCAGTGTCTCTTAATAGCGGTAAGTAAGGATGATTAAAGACATACCTTTTCAATTCAGGGTCATACAGTGATAATGCGCTTTTAAAATGTGCATTTATGTATACTTTTAACCAACTATTTATATTAACTGCTAAGTGTGCAATATTCACAAGACAAAGAAGGGAAACTCTGCAGGAAAAAGCTCTTTGTTAGATATAAACTTTTCAGCAACAAGTATTTTCAAATGTGGGGAGTGAAAAGTGCTTTGTCATTGCTGTTGTTGCTGGGGAAGAAGAGTCAGTTTACAGTGCGATTTGCCATGTTAGCGATTTTGGATACGGTTGATACTGATAGTTTGGTCAGCAGTTACAAGATTATTTTATCGGATCTTGTTCTTTGTTGAAGGATTTCAAGTTTTTTCTTTGTACAGTAAATCTGATGACCCGTTTTCTTGATTGTATTTTGAGTATCTGTCATAATAGAGAGTAAGCAAGTTATTTAACAACGCACTTATCTATCTTAGGTTGTATTGGTACAGGGTTTATACAGGGTGTTCCACGAAATGAGCCCCAAACCATATAAATAAACAAGTTGTACAGTTATATGCCCCCAAAATATTGGAAGATAACGCCGTAACTTAAACTTCTTTTGATATTATGCCTACATCCATACAAGATAAGTATATACAACTGAAAACACTATATATATATATTTCATGGATAACTTAAATGGTTCCTAATACATATACCGGGAGATGAAATTTCTAGGGGTTCTTCGTCTAGTACATCAAAGCAGCAAGCAGTAAAAACTCTGCCTCCTTCTTTCCCCTTCCTTCTTAGGCTGTGCAAGCCAAGAAACACACCACACATATGCCGCTGCCTGCTTATAAAAGAGTTAAGAAAAGAGGTCCGAAGCAGAACTCTTCAGGCCAAAAAGCACCCACCCAGTCCCAGCAAATGGCGTACGTTCATAGCAGCTGAGTAGGAGTTAGAATAGGCAGCGCCCACGGTTGTTACAATAGCTGAGTTCGTCATGCCCTGCTTCTGCTTCTCCTCCGGTGCGAATTAAGCAGAGAGAGCGAGAGCGGCGGTGACGTGCGCGAGGGAGGGAGCGGCAAAATTTGCAGTCTGGTCCCGCCGAGTCGCTGCTGCGTGCTGTTTGAAAAAAAGGACAAGCTGTGATATCAGGGTTAACCGATCTTTGTGAATCTGTGTTGCCAAATTGAATCAAATATTTGCAATTGCATAATGGCAATCCTGAATGTATAAAATTAGAGTTTTAAATTTATTCAAGGTGACTTTGGATTCAGTTTAAAAGTGTTTCATACATTGAAGAAGGGTGCAAATACAGTTCATTTTTCTCAATTTGGACTTTGAATATGTTGCAAAAATGGCGACCACACTGACTCCACTCCTTTTTCTTCTGCTCCGGTCCAGCAAGAGTGAGCGAAGCCAGGACGTTTTGCAAAAAAGGTGTACTCAGTGAAGCCACTATTATTACTTACTAAGTGCGTGCATGGCACTCATTTCGAACCGCTTTTTGTACTATAAATCGTGGTGTTCCTTCTGAAAAAAGATTATGCGAGTTTAACTCCATTTTCTGCTAATGTGGTAAGCTCGAATGTGGAGGCACTTCGGTTTTTGTGCGTGTTTCTAGTTTATAAAAGAGTGTCTTTCAGTCAGTTCTTTCCATACATATGCTTGGATTTAGAGAACTGCTCAAAAACAAGTTCCCAAAATATTGTGCTTGATGTACTCAAGAAGTTTTTATCCACAATTTAAACGATAACAGCATGTTTTCTTCGTGTTTGTGTTGCTAAAATATAATAGTGTTCATTGAAAATACACCTCTAGTACCGTATGTTTAACTAATAAGTGCAGTGCTATCCTTATGTAATAACGTATGGACTAATAATACATATTATTATCCACACCCCAGTGTAAAAAAGACACACTTTTTCGCCGGCGTGCGAATTCTTCCAACATCAGACACGGTACGAGAACGAACAAAACGAACATATATAAATAACATTCGCTGGCCCTGAAGCTCCTCGCGAAAAAAGAGAGAGAACGGCTCCTCCGCGGCAGCAGCTGCTGTCTCTAAGCCAGAGAAAAGATCTGCAAAAATAAATTTGCAGCGGTAGCACTCGTTTGCACGGGTGTACGTACGTCTCCACAAGGGCACCGACTGAGTGGTGTGCAGAAGAGGAGAGAGAGAGAGCGGGGGGCGACGGCCAATGCATTTTTGCCAGTCAGACCTTCTCTCTGTAGAATAGACGGGCGATTGCATCCTGCAAATACTCAGCACACTCACTTCGCGAAGTCCGCCACTCACTGCTAGACTAGGGAGCTGAGTTCGTCTCACAACTCGGCACATTATTGCGATTCTTGTAGTGCTGTTGTGACTTGTGTTATTGTGTTCGACTGTGGATTAATCAACATACCGCTGAGGATATTTAGAGCTCTCAAGGACTAACGGAGTATTTGGTTTTTGAATAAGGTAAGGTTATATGTGGAATGTGCAACTGAATGTGCTATTTTTATATATGTGTGCATAATTTATGGTCGTGTATAGTATGCGTTTTAAAGCTTGTCGTTTTTATAATGTTAAAGTTTGATATGAATAATATGATATTACAGCCTGAAATGGCAAATTCATCATCTCCAAGGAGTCGTATTACATCAGAAGCAGCAGCGGCTTAACGTTGCATTTTATTATTTTTGCATTCCTTAAAAACTTCTTTTAAGAATGTTGCATTGTGCTGTTCTTGCTTATCTATGAACGGAAACTGGCTCTGTAAAATGAGTTAGTCCATTAGTGAGGTCATTTAAATAAACTATATGAGCTTAATACATTATAGCCATGTTTAGTTAGTACTTGCCTGGATTCTATTTTACCTCTATACTAATAATAAAACCGAAGTACATTTGAGACCCTTTTTCTGTCTTGAGAAGTAATGCTACAACCTCCCACCCATACAAAAAAGCTCTACTACATTCTTCCTGAACTTATTTTTCTCTTGTTTTGTGCAAGTATTTGGAAAAAAAGAAGCATTATTTAAATTGCTTGGGATGCAGAATTGACCAATTATTGGTTTTGAAATTGAAAATAAGTGGGTAATACAATGTCCACCGTAAAACGCAATTAAAGTTTAAACCCCACACATTTATGACAATTATCTACAGGTTATAAAGCCTTAAAGCATCCTTCCCGTTTAAAATTAGCTCCATGATGCAGACACGTCTACATATAACACCTAATTGCATTTTAATTCCTTATTAACTTAAAATGTGCTAAAATTATAATGAATTTAAGGCAACTGCATTTGTGTTGTTTTAACTTCGTACAATATGAAACGTTAACGAGGTTTACAATCATCAACTGTTGTTATACTTGCAATGTCACATATTACATGCAAATATTGATTTGAAGTCCCGCACATTGCACATCCACACTTATATTAAATTATTAAGGGCAAATAGCAACAGACGGCAGTTGTATAAACACGCATAAGAAGTGAAAAAAGTGCATAAATTGTGCAAATATTGGGCATAAAATTGAACCTATTATCGAAGAATTGAGGGCAAGTGTGAGGGCTAATTGGCATGATTGTGGCAGATATCCTTTTCATATTAATAATTGAATGCCACCATGGATTACTAAAAGTGTCTTGAACGCAATCTTGTTTGAAACAAGTATGGCTATCTTGAAGGTAATTTTGTAAGAAAGTGAGAAAGGTTCAAATGTAATCTAGGAGTTCCCTTTGCTTGATGCAACAACACCTTTTTGCCAGTCGTATTTCGTATGCTTCTTAAAAAGGACCAGTTTGCCGGTTTGCATTATTTAGCAGCTCTTAAACTTCCTACTTTATTGGCGTTTTAATGTCATATACGCGTAACTGCTCAAGGATATCAGCCTTTATGTATTTAAATGCTTAATAAATATAAAGTGCAACACTCATTGCAAACTTTAATGCAATATTTTTAACTTCGCGTTAAAAGTTGATGTAAAAAATTGGTTAATAAAAGATACTACATACAATATTGAAATATTTAAACAGGCCCATGGCATGTTTCAGGATGTCTTATTGCACTGCTACCTGCTTATTATATTTGTACTGCAATACGACAGTAGCAAATTCACAATAAAATTTAGCAAAAAACCTTTCGGAGAAAAAGTTGCACCGATTAGTGTCACTCACAAAGGGTTCCCATTTGATTTCATTGTTATTATATGATTATGAATGATATCTAAAGTCATTTAAATGGCAGTTGGGGATGTGCGATAGACCCTAGACTGTATTTTGTATTTTTGCAATGGCAAAAAATATTTGCATGCAGGAAAATATGAGGAAAATGAGAGGTGGATTCTGATCATGCTTATGAAAGTTTTTGGCTCTATTAGTCTATTAGTGTATACTTTTTCTGAACTTTGAGTACAGTTGTAAGTCCTGAACTTGTTTTTAACCTAATAAGAATGCAGCATCTTAACCGTTCTAGAAAACCAAAGCATTAACAAGCCCTCAAGCGCCGTCTTTGTGCTATCAAAACAAATCGTAACTCTTCTGGACTAAATTGGGATTAATGGACTTGCTTTTTCCGCATCTCCTCCTCCTTCGCCTCCTTGTCCGAAACGACCCCCCTGGCGCAAATCAGGATTGAAATTCTTCCGTCAGATAAGCAGGGGAAAGCGAAAATGCATGAATACTTAGCTATATTTTCATATTTCTAGCCTTCCTTCATAATGAGAAAGTGGCATAAACATTAACAAAGTGTGAGACTCGCAAATCTCAAAACGTGCTTGAATATTGTGAACTGATGCATTTGGACACTTGTTAAAAAGACTCTTTTCCGTTCAAAGATGGCAAAAAAGCATAAAACTTTATTCAAACAGCGACGGTGTCACAATATTGTACTTTTATTTAAGATTATGTGTATTTCTGATTAAAAAAAACTAAACATGACTCCTTACTAATTGTATTTCCTGTCCCACAGCAATCATAAAATGTAATTATTGATTCTGTCACATAAGATGCACCTCATTTGTTTCTGCAATTTGCATTATGTACACAGAACTCAACTTGCTGTTTACATATTGCCTATATGGGAAATATTCCTGAGGCCTTTAAGCTTTTTATACATAGAACAAAGACATTGTTGATCCATTATGACTCTTTCTTCGAGAAATCGATGCTGGACTCATAGGAATGTTAAAATATGAAGGGTTCAGGGACTGTTGTTTTCAAACGTTAAGGAAGTGAATGAAAATAATATACATACAGCATGCTGATATGATACTTTCCATCTACTTTATATTTATAGTGCCCTTCTTTTCCTCTTGCCATATTTTGCATACTTTCATGCCCATAAGATCAGAGTTGAAAACCAGGGAACAATGAAGTTCTATGTAATTTGTATATTATTTTGGTAAATATCAATACAGTTTAACTTTAGCCATTGTCTGGCACTGGAAAGTTTATGAGTTATGACGTAACTCATATAATATAATGCTGCATATCAAATTTTAGGTTATTACATTACCCTCAAGGATCCAAAGTTTTCTCAAACATTACCCGCTTTAAAAGTAACATCATAATTGACAATAAAATTTGAAATTAGACCTATTTAATAATAATAATAACATCTAAATCTATTTTCGCAATCGTATATTTCCGTCATCAAAACAAAGAGAATGTCTTCCCTGCTGATGTCACTGCCTCATGTTTTGACATCAAACTCTTTTCTCTTCTTGTAAAAATGAAACCAGTTTCTCTCTCTCTCTCTCTCTCTCTCTCTCTTCTCAAGGAGAAAACAGACCACTGTTCGTGTGCCAAAAATAGAAATAATGGCAATCTGAAAGTAGGAATTCTTCTGGTCTACGGTATGAAAGTGAAATACCAGAATTTTGCGTCTTAATTAAATGCTAATTACGCGCGTAACCTCATTGGCTACCTTTAATCCTTTTTGTACTGCTGGCGGCATTTACGGCGGTCTTATTATTATTACAATTGTGGTTTTGTTGTGCCATTGTTTTGCTTAAACGAGCTCTTTTTTTCTTGAAGATGATAAATGCAATTTAAGGAAAACCGCAAAATGCACTTGTCCTAATCGGGATTGGCGTTTTGTCGCGTTGATACTCGGTGAGCTTGCAATAATATGGTTAAAAAAACTTAAAACCTGTATAATAATTACTGTTGACCAAAAGGAGAAGTTTTGCTTGCATTAAATAATTGTATATATTTCATACAGTATGCAGTCCAGTATATTAATGGAGATATGCAAGCTAATTGTCTTATTAGGACCTATTTTCCTATCATTTTTGCTACGTGTGAACAAAATCTTCAATATACTATTGTAAAATACCCCTCTCTATAACCAAATTCTGCACGTCAACGATCAAATTCATCGATTTTTGCTCATGCCCATAAATTGCAACTTCAATGCATGCACTAGAACATATTTACATTCAGGGCATAATATTATATGTAATATAATGATATATACGTACATTAGTATGGCTTAATAAAACTATATTAAGTACGATATTTGACTGTCGGATACTTTGGTATCTACTATCATATAAATAATTAATAACAATGCAAATAATACAAGTCATTTGGATACCGGTATATATGCATAATGCAGAAACAGGCCGACAAAAATCACGCATTCAGACCAACATTATACTGGCGGGCACATTGGCTTCTAAGGCAAATTAATTATTCATTCAATGCAAATACTAGTCCAACAGGCATACAATTAACTCCGATATAATCCAATTGTGAGTTCGTGTTGCATATTTTGCTTCGTGTTTTCCTGCTTCTATAATGTGTTCTTTTTTCTGCACCGGGCCTATTTCGAAGAAAAGGAAGGAGGATAAAAATGTTTTAGTTTTTCGCATGGTCACTTTTTGCCACGCTATGCTGAAAAATCTTATTTCGTGTTATATAGAGCTGAGCTGGATCTGGGAATGTTGTAATTAATCATATGAGTTATTTAAGAACATCTCAAAGTGCACAAAACGTTTAACGTTTGTGTTTGCAGTAATATGTGTTAATTGTTTAGCACAGTTGATTTGTGTCTTCATAGAAGATTGCATGCAAAATAGGCCTGAAACCTATCAAACTTGACTATGCATAAAATACAACTTTCGCATTCAAAATCATCAAATTCTTTTTTGCAATTTTGTTCTCTCAACAGTGAAAAATTTCTGTGGAAAACCTTTTATTGTTTTGACCATGTTTTCTATTTTTACCCAAGTGGTATCATAAAAGCAGACTCCTTTTAAAGTCTGAAGAAATGCACTTTTGGGGGAGAAGAAGAAGGAACTTGAGAAATGATGGCAGTAAAGGGTATGAAAAATTTGAAAATATCTGACTGAATGTTAGTTTGCATATTTTTAGCATTGATATACATAAAAGGGTTCATTGAGCCCTACTCGGTTAACTAATTATTATTGCATAGTTGAGATCGTGTAATTAAGAGTGCATAAGAATTATATAAATAACATCGTGTAGTAAAATTATGTATAACTTCTAAAATATTAACACCGTACAGTTTATTCCTCCGAAATCAACTATAAAAACGCGAATAATCAAGCTGACATGCATCCCACCAGCACAATAATTTCAAGATTCTTTCGTGCCAACACTTTTTGATGATTTTTTGTAGGCTCACTTTTTGACATATTTTCCGCTTCGTTTTCCTCCTTTCCTTCCTCCAATGTAATAAAAAACTGCAATTGCAATTCTATCGTGACTGAAAAGAACTTAAGGAAGTTTTCGGAACGCTAAATTGTGTAACCCTGGTGCAAATAGGAGTATTGTAACAATTGCATTGTTCAAATTATACATTATATGATCTTGTACAAGACAAACCAGAAACGACTGACGCTTTTAATTTTGGAAGTAGGCCCGATATGAATAATAATCCTACAACACGCAAACTGCAGCTCCATATGATTTATTATGTCTCTTAGGAGACATGCAAGTATGCAAGTTTTCTGCATCGATAACAGTAAGAACATTAACAAGTTTTTGTTGTAATACTTGACTTATGCATATTATTTTAGGTAAAACCTATTTTTACTACACTTCATTTCTGGAAACAGTTTTAAAGTTATCCAATAAGACCTAAAAATAGTCATTGAGTACTGAAGAGCACTGAAGGTCAAGCTAAAATGTGCCGGCATGCATATTTGACATATATCCTTGGTTTGAAACGTGTACAGTCCTGTGCTTAAACATGCGTATTGCACCATGAAAGAGCTTTTTATCCCCAATGACATTCTCATGTACACATTCTTTGCTGGATTCTCCTGATTAAGATGCAGTCTATTCATCTTAGTCAATTGACTCAATTCTATTGTCTGTTCATTTTTGGAGAGTCACTATAATTGAAATGCAAAAATGGAAGAATAACGTTTGTTTAATGCCAATACCACACCCAACTTGCAGAAATATAAAGCTATCACTTGCAATCTTAAAGTGAGTCTTAAAAGGAGACATTATCTCAAGAGGCCACCCAAATTGTGAATGTTTTGTTAAGGTCCTGTCAACTATTACATTGATAAGTAATGCCCAATATATAGTTTGGCAATTATTTTATACAAAAACATTAGAAATAAAATTTAGAAATGAAATGTAACTTACAATCCCTGTTTTATGTGTGTCACAGTCTCTGATAGGGGAAAAGTTTTCCCTGAAAGTGCATCATCCTCGTCTCAAAAAGAAAGAAAGATAAAGGCATTTTTCCTGCAAGGACTCTTTTACCTCACTACCATACAATGTTATATTAGCGTACTCTTTTATGCGAATTTTCAATGCAATTGAGCTTTAGGGCTGTTACCATGCTCTATAAATGCAACCCAAATACGCAGTCTTGTCATTTTCTTCATTAATGCA
>LR142747.1:0-10076 GCA_900659605.1 Tisbe holothuriae
ATTCGAGGGATACAGTATCACTCCTCCTAGTCTAAATGAGCAATTTTCTGATTGAATGAAACCATTTTTAACCTTGAAAAGTGACTTTAAAATGTCCGTTTAGCAACCTACAAAGTAGATCTCAGGCTAAAACATGTATAATAAAAGTTGGAGATATTTGTCATACTAACTAATCAAGGCCATTTTAAGACCAAAAAAGACTCCTCAAAGTCACTTAATAGCAGTACAGTGCTGAGTTTGATGTGGCAATAACAGTTGCAGAGAACGGCCGCGCGATTGAAGAGCCAAGTTAGCCGTAAAGGCCGGAACAGACGACATAGAGGACCGCTATCTAGTCAATGTTTAGCGGCCAAAAATCGATTTTTGACCAATATTTACAATCTATTGAGACAGATGACAAAAAGAAAGCAATTTATATTGGTAGCTCATCAATAAATGGCCAATATCTATTGGATTGCAGAAATTAGACTTGCTTCTAATTTTGCAATTCAATAATACATTGCACAAAATCAATTTTGCAATTCAATACATTGCACAAAATCAATTTTTGGGTAGAAAAAAACATACGGTCGTAGGCTAAATTATTACACAAATTATATAAAGTTCATCCTTTAAATAAAAAGAAAATGCTAAGCCCGTCTTTCTGATGGGCACAGGGGGCACAGGCTCTATTCTAGCAGCCCTTCATGCCCTTTTAGCAAGATAATAAATGTTGATATAAAACAAAACCCGGCCTGAATGGCCTAACTAAAATTGACACAGTAAACACCTTTGAAACATAGAAAAAAGGTACTCTTAAATTATTAAATAATGTTCTCATTTTAATAGCTCCCAGGATGCGGAAAATATATTATTTAAAATTTAATGCCTTTCAGGAAGGGAAATAATGTTAATATGACACATTTTATATAATAAAACAATAGTTTTGGGCAAATATATAGTCAAAGGAGTTTTGATATGATATACAACATCATTGCAAAAATTGACCTTTCATCGATTTTAAGTGTATGTCGTCTGTGCCGCTAAATGGTGTTCATCGATGAAAACAGTAAATTGCAATGAAGTAGCGCTGAAGGACCGCTAAAAAGCGGTTTCCTTCTATGTCGTCTGGTCCGGCCATAAAGGAGAATTGGAGGAGAGAAAATAAAGGAGTTTGGAGTTAATATTTTATGGATTGCGCAAAGAATTTGGAATATTCCTAGTTCTATGGGATTGCAAGGGAGACCACAACAGGGTTCCTCCCCCACAGAAATTAAAAAGATGAGGAAGATTTATCATTCAAATATTATTAGTATTACTATTATTTACTTAATAAATTAAAGGTTTGTTAAAGACATTTTTAGCAGTGACCAAGGCCCCAAGTGCTTTAAAAACTTGTCAAAGTCCGTCCCGAGCCCAGTGCGGCAGTGCCTCGGAACCTTCTATTTGGAGAGTCACGCAACCTCTCCTTCCTCGCCACCGTAGCTGACACCGGCATGTTGGACGTAAATACTATAGCAATTGCTATAGTACTTAGTTGGACGTTGAACGAAAACTTGGCCGAAAATGGCTCCAATTGGATGTTGAACGAATTTTTTTTACACTGAACGAATTTAGTTGCGAACTATTTGATTTGAACGAAAATGACCTTGACGTAGAACTAAAAGGTAGTTAATGTATACTTAACTAAACATGTGAACATTAGTGATGGCATCAGATTTTCCAAACAAATATATGACGGATAAATGAGGACATTACCACAGATATGGATATACGTATATATATTTTGTAAGCTGCATAGCATGCATAGTAAATTATTAGAATATGGTTTCTTGGAATGTTAGATAGGGTGTATCTAAGTGCACGTACCATATCATGATATGCACTTTTAAAAATAATTTTTATATATTTGCCTGGGATTTGGTCAGTCTTGGGCTACAAAATGAGCCCATTGCCCTAGTCCTACGGGGTACCTAGTACCTAGTCCTGGTCTAGCCTTGAGCGAGCTATTTATCACATGGCCTTTTAGTGCTAAATTGCTTGATCCAACCTAACCTGACAGTGTGTAGTTAGTGCCCTAGTCTAACAATTTGAGGGTACCTAACCTTGCGGGACACTTAACCCGGAGGTGTACTTATTGTATTTATGTAGTGCAAATTTGACTGACCCAGCCTAGGTGCTGTCCTAGAGGGTACAGACTCTAACCCAGCCTAGCATTGAAAAACTTTTATAGCAGGTGCCCCAATTGCAGGGCTCCCTAGCCCTATGAAAGTGGTTTGCCCCTAGTTTTAAGGTTGCATCGTGTAGCGGAGACTTGAATCTACATGTGGAAAGTGATTTTTTCACTTTATCTCTTTTTATGTTGGAGTTATAGTGCGCCGGGACAATACTAGATCCAGGCAAAGGTGGCTACCAGCTGAAAGTAAACAATATAATTTAAATATTTATATTAATGCCATAATCCTGTTTCAAGTAATACTCTAAGGGATAAATTCAGTACGTAGATCTTTTAAAGGCTACTTTAACAGAACGAGTGATGCACCACCGGTAAACACTCATTAAAATTGTGAATAGAGTTTTATTCGACATAAGGCCAGGCAAGTGGCATGGAGCCCAAAGTTATAAAGTGTTTACAACAGGCTCTTCAAACACAAGGCAGGTCGAAAGTAGACCACGCATTCAAGTAGTCATTTAACAAAGGTAATCAGCGCCTAAGATGCTCAAGACTAGACATATTCTTCAAAAGATTATCACTTACGCGAGATGCAATGCTTGCTTCTCAATCCGAGAATTTGTCATCAACTTAACTGCGCCTTTGTAACTTGTTAAACGGCAGTATTCTTCAAAATATATATGCTTTAAATGTCAAATGTGGTCATTAGTGGTATCTTGGCTTCTTGATCCTCTCCCCCTTCTCCAGATCGATGATCTCCTCCTCCCTGGACAGGTTCAAGAGCTCCAACTGCAGCAGCGTCGCCTGGATCTCGGCCTTCTTCTTCCGGATGCCCTCGTCCAGGTGGAACAGCTTCGAGTCGTCCGGTTTCCGGTCTTCTTCGCCCTTCTTCTCCTTGGTCACGTTGGCCGTGGTCTCGCACACGACGTCCAGCATCTGGGACAGGAACTGGGAGTACATGAGGGCCTCGGAATCAGAGCTGAAACATGATTAAATTTTGAAGCTAGTCTGAAGTATTGGGAAATAACAATCGTAATGGTTCTGTTATTGATACAGTATAAGTGAGTTATGTAATAGTAACATCACTAACATGGGAACTAAATTGCTACTTACGTGATCTTCCCGACCGACTCCCTCGGCGGCACGTTCGACTTGAGCGACATGAGCGCCTTCTTCCTGTTCTCATTGAGCTCCTTCCACTCTGGGTGGTCGCTCTTCCATCCGGCCTGGAGGACCTTCTCCCTGGAGTCTGGCGGGGCCACGCCGCTGCCGCCCTGCTGCACGCTCCACGGCGCCTTGCCGTCGCCCCAGTTGGGGAAGAGCAGGTCAGAGCGGTACGTCTTGATGAGGTACACGCGCTTGTTCTCGTTGTGGTGCTGGGCCAAGGCGGACAGAACGGAGCTGGAATAAAGTGACACATTTATTTATAGTTGGTTACGAGCTATAATTGTATGCTAAGTGATTAAAAAAGCACAAGTAAAGGCATTGATTTTATTCTTTATTGCAATTAACTTTTTTAAATCTTACTAAACCATTAAATTTTACACTGTGTAGAATTCCTTGCATATATAAAAAAAATAGCAGTAAAACAATATTAAAGAAATTATAATAATCACTAAATTAATAAAGTAAAGTATTTTATCTTTTTTGGATGAACATTTGCCTGCAAGTAGAACTTGCAGTTCTTTTAGGGCTACTACTACTACTGAAAGGGCCGAGGTTGCTCTTTTGTCCGTCGTTTTGCTCGCGAGCTCTCCATCAGGGTCACCAAATCTGCCAGTATGGAAGAAATTGGAATGTGTTTTTAAACAGATAGCAGTCTATGTCTCTACTCCTTAAGTTATTGATTAAATGATAAAAGCTTAAATGAAGTAATTATGTTTTCTTTTTAGTGACACAATGAAACTTTTTATTAGTTTATTGTCCTAGGATAAAATGTCTGCGTCGCTCTAAGAAGTTTCGATTTGATATATTTTGATCCAGCTTTCTGGCAACGCTTACATGAGCGGAGACGAAATTCCGATTACGAGTAACATACAAATTTATAATTTTATACACCTATATATGAGACTATTAATCATTTCTTTTAAATATTAAGAACTTTAAACAGTTAATTGGCGATATTTACATTAGATAACCCTCCAGTAAAGTTAGAAATCAAATATTTTTCAGTTTACAAAACGTGAAGTAGCAACCCTGTTCAAAAACACGACGCTTTGCTGAAAGGAGGGAAATAAGGGTCAGGGTCCCTGGTTTATTCAAAACAATGAAAAAATGGTCGATTAAATTCACAAATTATCACAAAATTTATATTATAAAGCACGATTATAAATATGTTCATGCATTTTCCTGCCATAAACACCGATATAATCGCGTGAGGTATCCGTTGAAGAGTTCATCAGTCATTGTATCATGCATAATAAGATAAATGATTTTTTGTAACCCTTGCGTTGAAAACCGAGATTGAAAGCCAAAGTGTCAACCCTGTCGCCAAATTCAGCCCACTCTAGATAACCCTGGCTGGCAAACTGGAGGAACAGCCACATTAAAGTTAACTCGTTCAGACATTTTTAATGGTGAATTAAGCTCGTTTAAGGTGGTGCACCGTTAATATTACACATTAGGGACTTCAATCGAGCGCGGGAGCCGGGTTTTGTTTTGGTCGAGTCGAGGTAAGTAAAGAAACACGAATTGTCCTCATTTGCTGTCAAATTCTCCTCTTGAATTTAAAAAAATTATGAATTTACATAATTATATAATGATTTAAAGAGTTTGTTTAATATTTCAGTCCACTCTCCGCGGCGTTCAACATGTCCCCCATGCCCTTCATCTGTCCGCTCTGCAAGGTCGGCTGCTCCAGCGAGTCCGACCTCCAGGATCACATGGAGGACGCGCACGAGGCCGACAGCCACAAGGACGACGACGACGAGGAGGACGAAGACGTCGAAGTCGTGGACGACAGCGATGACGGCGACGCCAACAACGGCGGCAGGGGCAGCTCAGGGAGCAGCATTCAGAGCATTACTATAGACGACGACGAGGACGTGGAGGACAAAAATGCGCCGCCGCAGTTCATCCGGTCTAACGTTACACAACATGACAGCTCCATTGGTAGCAACAGCAGCAGTAGCAGCGGGGCCAGCTTCAGCGGGTCCAAGGTCGTGAGTCTGAATGAGCCGCGGTCGAAGAAGAACGGCGAGCAACGCAAGGCAAACGTGTCCGAGAAGGGTCCGCCGTTCCCACCAGAGCTGGACGTGATGCACCTCGATGAGACGGACGAATACCAGTGCACAGTCTGCGACTTTAAGTGCGGGACAAAGTGCCTCATATTTAATCACGTGGACAGGAAGCACGGCGGGAGCGACTACTACAAGCCGACCATTGTCGGGTTCGACTGCTTGGAGTGCGGCGAGCCGTTCTCGGACCGGCGCAGCGTCATTGAGCACTTCCGCACGGAGCACCCGCAGTACAGACTCCCGCCGCTGTACCAGTGTCCGTTCTGCCCCATGAAGGCCAAGCGTGGGTTCGTCTACGAGCACGTCGACATTCACACACAGGAGGAGGTCTTTCTCTTCGCCGTGACCGAGGGAAACCTCAAGCTGCATCTTTACAGGAACGGGCTCAAGTTTGAGTGTCTGGAGTGCGGCAAGGGTTTCACGTCTCGGCTGCACAAGGCGCTGAGTCACTACATGGCGTTGCATTTGGACGACGGGACGAGGCTCGAGCCACACAGAGAGTGCGTCGAGTGCGGGTATGAGTTGTACTGGACGGGGCAGGAAAAGCGTCATGTCGCCGCGCACGTGATGCTCAGAGCTGAGCAGGAGCGGAAGCAGAAGAAGATTGGCAATCTGGACAAGAAGGAGCTGAAGCAGAGCCAGGAACCTGCTACCGAGGCCCCTCCTCCCCCGAGTGTGAAGCAGGTCGAGGCCATTGAGAGCCACATGTACACGAGCAAGCGCTCTTCCATCGCGGTCTGCAAGCTGTGCATGACCGCCTTCCACGGCGCAGACCAGCTCAAGAGACATCTCCTCATGGCCAAGTGCTCCGGCATAAACAAGCTCAGCCGCCAGAAGGTGAACCCGATGAAGATGATGGACTTGTACAACCGATACACGTCCAAGGGAGACGACCATGATGAGGAGGAGGATGAAGGTGTCGACCCGTCCGCGCTCGTGGCTGTCGATCACAATATGGAGGTGGATGAAGAACAGCCGAATGCTGAGCAGTCCGATGATGATGATGATGACATTGAGGTTCTCCCGCCAGAGAAGAAGGAAGCCGTCGTAATTGACCTTGATGATGACGAAGATGACAAAGAGGAAGAAGAGGAAGACTCCGACTCTGAAGAGGAGAAAGACAAAAAGGAGGAGAAGGAAAAAGAGGAGGACGATAAAGAAGAGGACAAAGACAAAGAAGAGGACACAGAGACAAAATCCCACGAAGATAAAGATGACAAGGAATCCAACGACAACGAAGAGGGGTCTCCTAAGGAGAAAGAATCGTCCCCAGCCACTCGGAGGAGAAGCAAAAGAGGACAGTCTGTCGAGGAGGTGTCTCAAGGCTCCAAGAAGCCAGAGACGCCGGTTAAGAGGAGCACACGGTCCTCAAAAGCCACTGAGCTGGAAATCAAGATTGAAGAGGAGTCTCCCGTGAAGAAGAAGAAGGACACGCCAGTCAAGGGCCGTTGCACCAGATCATCTAAAGCCTCCGAGGAGAATGACGCCTCCGAAGAAGCCAACTCTGAGGCGGCCACGTCCGATCCCCCGTCTGCCCCCGTCTCAGAAGCTGGCAGTGATGGCGTTCGGAGGAGCGGCCGAAAAGCCAAGAAGACGAAGAAGATCATGGAGGCTGAAATTGACAACGCCGTTGCAGCGATTGCCGAGGAGCCCGATCAGCGGACCACCAGGCGGTCCAATAGGAGCAGCGGGAGTGTCATCGACACGCCCACCGTCACTCCAACAGTCACGCCCTCTGTGACGCCGACAAGGACCTCGCCAAAGGAGAAGACCCCGGAGCAGAAGGTGGAACCGGAGAAGGAGAAGTCTCCGAAGTCTCCGAAATCTCCCGCGAGCTCAAGCGATGACGTGCCCAGCAAGAAGAAAAAGAAGAGCAAGAGCATCGACGAAGACCCAACCAAGCCAGAGACGGCCTCAGCCGAAGAGCTCATAAACACGATCCTCAAGAACGAAAAGGAGGCCGTGGACATCTCGACCTACTCCGCGCCGAGGCTGACGGCGAAACAGCGCAAACGGAAGCAAGCTCTCGCCACGCAAAACATCGGCATGGCCTCCGTGGGTCTCGGCAGCAAGAAGAGACGCAAGGTGGCGGCTGCCGATGTGGTCGACCCGAAGGACATTCCAGAGTCCGTCTACTGCTTCATGCTGAGCAACGGCACGTGCCAGTGCAAGAGCTGCGGAAAGGAGTTTGCTTGCAAGAAGACGTTGCTCAAGCATTACGTGTTGGCGCATGCGCCGAGAGGGCCGCCCAGGGTGCCAAAGATCACTCCGCCGCCAGAGGCGCTTCTGACCCCGCCACAGCTCAAGGAGCGTCAGAGGTACTTGGAGATGGTCAAGAACCGTAGCCAGGGTGATTTGGACACGAGTAAGACCATTAGTAGGCCAGCGCCGCAAGAAGTACAGGGACCGGCAAGAAACCTGTTACCCTTAATCGACCCGACCTACTGCAACTTCTGCGAGGAGCGCACCGCGTCCAAACCCGACATGGCCGAACACATGGTGAACCATTCGACGGCCCAAATCATCCTGTTTATGTGGACTGAGGGCGCCATGGTGGCGAGCAGGGCCGAGGGCGGAATCATCGCGAGGACAGTGTTGTCGTGCTACCCCTGCGGGGAGGACATCACGTACAGGGTGTACCAGTCCCCGAGGCACTACAAGCGCTGCTTCCTTACCGGCGGCCAGGCCAGGCTGCAGCAGCAGGAGCTCGTCATGGGCGGCCAGGACTACAAGCACCCGATCCGGTGCGACACGTGCAACTACAGGCTGTTCAGCACCGGGCAGCAACAGCGGCATGCCCACGCGCACGCTTACTTACAGCAGATGAGCGGCTCCCGCAATCAGAACCAGCCGACCACGCGGGCATACCGCTTTGCCTGCAACACCTGCCCCAACTCGTACGAGAACAAGCTGGCGCTCGAGTCGCACGAGGAGGCGCGGGTGTGCTACCCGGCATACCGACAGCAGATCCCGCTCTACGGCAACCACACGATTGTGTACCAACCCTTTGCGGAGAAGCTGGCACGCTTCGTGTGCGTTGTCCCCGGGTGCAAGCCGGAAAAGCCCCTCCGCACCTTGGCCTGCGCCGCAGACCACCACAAGACCGTGCACCAGGACATCACCTGCCCCGAGTGCAGCAAGCATTTCCCCCGCTACCACGAGTTCGTGGACCACGTGACGGTTCTGCACGGCGAGCACGCCCTCGTCAAGTACCTCTACGAGCAGCTGCATCTGGAGCTGAGCCCGGACGGGTCGCGGTACCAGTGCACCGTGTGTCCGTACACCATGCCGGCGAACAAGGGCGGCGTGTATGGCGCGTTCACGCACTTTGGCACCGTCCACAGCGTGGATTTGAACTTCAAGTGTGACGAGTGCACGGCGAGTTTCCTGTTTGAGTGCACGATGCTGTTGCATAAGAAGATGCACGCGGAGCCGGCGTGGATGGCGAGGGCGCAGACGGCCAGGCAGAGGGCGCAGCAGATTTATAATCAGAATACAAATGCAAGCAATGCTTATTGAACAGCTGTATTAATAAGATTTAAAATTCGTAATAGGAATGTAAAATAGACATTACCATGATTAACTTGGCAGGATTGTCCATTTTCAAAGATAACACAAGATGACTTGAAGAAATATAATATAATTGTCCTCTTAGAGGCATCAGGGTAATAAAAATACTTACCAGACAAAACTCATTGAACCTTCTTTGTTTAAGTTATTTAGCCTAAGAGCAACTATTTTTAATTTAAAGCTAAATTGTTATCCTTAAGTTATGTACATTGTTAGTTAAAACCAATTAGTTTTAGCAACTTAGTAACGTTAATTTAGACTGCAAAAATCCTCTAGTGAGCGACCAAGGACAGAATATCGACTGTACTACAAGGCAGAAATTCATAGGCGCCATTTTGAACTGGCAACGTCCTCTAGGGGTGGCTTCAAGAACCCGTCCCATGAAAATGCAGACGACAAAGATGACGGCGCCGAGCACTCTTAAAGGACATGCCCGAAAATGACGAGAAGCTGAGGACGGCGCCGTCGGCCCATGAAAATGAGGAGGAGAAAAGATGATGGCGCCGTCAATCAAACCTCTGAGGAAGAATTCTGAATCCAGCTTACTTTATTAAGTACCTATATTATTCCAACCAAATATGGCTCAGAAACCCATCTCAGAGTAGTTTTCCTTTTTGCTGAAAAAGAGGAGAGAAACTCAGGAAGTTGAGAAGTTCATAAGTTGGTTGAGTACTGAGCTAAAAGCTGGGCATTTTCATGGGATGACGGCGCCGTCATCTCTCTCTTGTCGTCGGCATTTTCATGGGACGGGTTCATGAAGCAACCGCTAGATGCCTCCACGGCCCAAAACAAAGGCAAAATGGCGGCTAATGCCGGCTATGAGCTTCTCGCCTTCGGCTTCTCTCATCTCAAGCACTAGCACCATGTATTGAGCAAAGTTGTCAAAACACAGATATTACATACCATACTGAATGTTTTAATGTTCATGTACCTCCTCTTCCTATAATGTAAACAAAGTTATCTCCAAGCAATAGTTATATTATTATATACCATATCATACCACTGTGCAATAGTAGTGACACGTGACTCTCTCTCTTTCTTTCTTTCTCTCTCCTGTCAAAAGGTTCCTTTTCGCCATGAATTTTCCATCTCTCCCCACCTCTCACTTTCGGTTCTTT
>LR142749.1:0-10065 GCA_900659605.1 Tisbe holothuriae
GAACTACGAGTCAGTGTTGAAACGAGATTTCGAATGCGTGCAGCAAGAAGAGCTATTTTATTTATAGACCTTTCTTGAAGTCAGTGGTTTCGTGTCACGTGCTAAATTATATTCAATTGTCCCACTGTGTTCGTGTTTGAATTATAGTTGCAAAGACCACTGTGGATACAAGACAAGACAGTGTGTGTGCCAGTTACAGATGCAAAGCTGAGTTTCTGTTATTGAGAAAACAGGCCTGTCAGTGACTCACGACTTTTTAGAGAGAATCCTTCTAGTGACCAGTTTTAAAACATCCTTCTTCTTGCACAAACAGGGATAAATTCCGTGAAAAAACGTTGTGTCATAAGTTTGAATATTCTGAAGACGGTAGAACACCAACAATTGTGCGCACAAGAACTCTCATTTAATCTCTTCTGTAGATCTCAAAACTATTTTTGAGCTCTCAAACCCCTTCTTCAGCGGACGATCTCGGACGGTCGTCTGTGTTGCACTTGTTCACCGATTTTTAAATAACGATATCTGTCAAACTTAAAGTGAGAAATGAGCAGCAAGTGACCGTAAGACGATGATGATGATGACGGGTCAGCAGCAGAACAACAACAACGGCAACAACATGATGGACATCAACGTCGTGGTGGTCGGGGACGCCAGGGTGGGGAAGACGGCGCTGATTCATAGGCTCACACATGGAGAGTTCTTGGAGGTGAGCAGGAGTTTGGATGACTATATCTCAAGTTTACATGAAGGAAACGAACTAAAACTTTATATGAATGTGGAAAAAAGGTTTTCTTTACTCCAGCATATGATTTTAAGCTTTACTCCAGAGAAACAAAAACTTGTGTTTGTTTCTCTGTTTACTCATTCATTTAGAAGTGAGAGCCTAAAACAAGTTTTCTTCCATTGCAATTCCTTAAATCAAGTAAGGGTCTTAAACAAGTAAAAAGAGGGATGCAAATTATCTTAAACAAGTACAAAGAGACTTGTTTTATCCATGCATAACGCAAATGTTAAGGCATTGACTTATAACATTGCACAGTATATCTATGACAATGTCAGTCAACGAGCTGTCTCCTCCTTCTCCTTTCGTTTTTGTTTCTCATGGGCATTCCTGAGCGAAATTCCGTGTCGACAGTAATGGCTCAGAGGAGTCTTTTGATCAAAATGGGTCGTGCACGTGCCTGTTAGAGCATATATATGACGCATTGTGTGTGCAAATAAAGTGCATAAAAAGGGTAAAACTTATGGGCAGAGTACGCACTTTGAATGCAAAAGAGGGAACACACAATGCAACATTGTTGACAAAAGTTATAATGCAGTTCTATTGTCATTCTATTTTTGCGATCATTCTTCATTCTCGTTTCTCTACAGAAAGGTCTTCTACACCTGAGTACAAAGCTTTCCCTTCCTCCTCCTCGAGCGCCAAAACAGAGTCATTTATTAGCAACACTGTGTTGACTTGGGCTCATCCATTTATGTCACTAAAGAACGTCTTTAAGCTGTCGCGTTGCCTCGTTAAGAGGACAATTCTCTACGTCGACTGGTCAAAGTAGGGAGGCCTTAATTTCCTACATCGTAACGACGGCAAATTAGGGACATTTGTCATGATTTTGCTAGAGTGAAAAATATCGTGTTATGACACATTGGGACAAAAATCTCACGAATTTACAAAGAGCTTCTATTTGATAAAAGTGCATTTGTATTCTCTTATAAAAGGATGTTAAGCTACCGGATGAAAGAAGAGAAAATTACGACGGGAAAAGAATTTCTTCACGGCCGTGAATAGCAATTATGATTATTAAGAATCGTATTCCCTTTGAGATGGAATTCAATAGAATGCTGTTTATAATACGGGTAAATTTGACTCTTTTGTTCGTATGAATATGCGGAATTATCATATAAGAGGAGGCCTCAAAAGAAAAGGGAGCTGCGGGGCAAAGAGAAAATCTGCTTCCAGCTAAAAAGGACCCGTTTTCCGGTCATGGTAGGGCATTTATTCGTCTTCAAAATATAGTGGTCAAATAATCTAAGGCTGCGGGTCAGATTTGGATTATTGATCAGCATATAAGTGGATAATTCTCTCTTTTGTTCAAACTTGTATAAAAAGCTTCATTTTCCCACCCTTTCCGAACAAATTTATTATTATTATGCTCTGACAGGTGAAACAGCAGGATATAACGGTTAATTATTAAAGAAAAACAGTATGCGGCGGATATTTGTTTCTTAGGGGGAGTAAAATGTGGCTAAAGGGGTTTGTTACACGTTTAATTACTTTACACAAGTGTCCCTTGAATGTCCTTTGATGATATATTTTTACAGGCGGTAAAAGAATGAAAATATCTAAAGTGCTTCATTTTCATGCAAATTGCCTTTTCTTCCACTTTGCACTCTAAATATAAAGGAGGCCGAAATAATAAAGAAGAAAGCAGACGACGAGTTTTTTTTGCTGAAAACTTTTTTCCGCAAGAAAGAAGTAAAAAAAGACATCTCCATATTGTGCACAGATGTTACCTCTTGTCTATACAGGGGAACTTTTACGCATTATATAGGACAAAAGCTGTTCTTTAACACTCTTAATGACACTATTTTTGCCGAAAGTTGTTATTCTTGCAATGGTATTTTTTGCAGACTGAACAATGAAAGTGATGATTGATTTTCTCCCGGCTTTTATGTCAATATTCTGTATATTTTCTGTACACTTTTTGCAGCAGTTGCCTTGAGAATTAATGGCATTATTATCCCCCCTAAATGATGAATATTATATCCCGTTTGTTGCTTCAAGGTTAGGCTCTAAATATGGAGGCTAATCTAGGGATAATTTAGGTCACATCCGAGGAGGAGAAATTTCAGTTTAAAAGTGGGGTCTCGGGATAAATAAATTGCATGAAATTGTACTTCGCATTTAGCTCTAGTTTTAAGGCAGCAATTTAAGAATTCATCCTTTGCCAAAAACGCCCCTGGCTGCAAGAATGATTGTATAACTCGTATAATGAATGCCGATTTCATTTATGCACTCATCTGAGTGTAAATGATGAAACATTAATGTTGTTGCATTTTTAGACCCCGCCTCTAACGAAACAAATGATATTCTCATGTAGATTTCTAAAACATTTTATGCATGCAAAACGTGTTTAAAAATGACCTCGTTTTGTCACATTCATTGTCTGAGTTTGATCATGATAATGAGAGGCTTGTTTGAAGCGTTTAAACGCAGCGTTTTATATCCCTCAAAATAAGGCGTGGCTGGCACTTTTACAAAACAAACAGACACAAAAATGCTCGCTTTGTAAATTGAATTTGCGGCGTGCAAAAGTGTTCGTTTTGAAATAATGTGGTGAGCAATTTTTTGACAGGGAAGGGTCATTTGAGGATTCAATTGCCACAATTTGAAGGAGAAAGAGAGAGAGAGAGAAAGAGAGAGAAAGAGACAGAGAGAAAGAGAGAGAGAGAGAGATCTATTGACGCGTGTCAATGAGATGAAAACATTGTGAAAAATCAATTATCGGTCATCCTGATGCAATCAGTCCAAAGTACTCTTAAAAGCTTTCTCCGCATTCCACAAACTATCCGTCAAGAAAAAGAGCGGGAGATTCAAAACATGCGAAAATAGGGTGTGATGCTGGGTGAGATGAAGAAAAAGTGATATTCATCCCATTAAGAAAATATGAGCTGAAACGCCCCCGCTGCAAAATATAAGCAAAAGATCGCATCGCCGTTGAAAGAAGATTTCGTCCATTAGATTTAAACTCTTTTCCCTTTTGTTTTGTTGGGGTTTGAACGGCAAACAACAGAGAGAAAGAGAGGGAGAGAGAGAGAGAGAGAGAGAGAGAGAGAGGAGAGAGAGCTGCTGGATTATCATCCAAAGCCTAGAGGTGCAATTTAAATAATAATAATAAAGTGGGTGTTGGAGAAGAAATTGTTATGGGGTGAGAATATTGACTGTTGAACCTGAGGCTGTGACTGACATACTTTTAATGCGACGGGTTTATATTCTGAAGATCTCATTTGTCTCTGTCTTATTTTCACACGGTGACTATGCGAGAGATGGGCTTAAGGAGTGATTTCGGTCAACTGATAAAGAGCAATGAGCGTGGAGAGAGAGAGAGAGAGAGAGAGAGAGAGAGAGTTACAAAACTCTTTCTCTCTCTCCATGCTCCAACTACCCTCTAAAATGGAATTCCTTTGATTGCTACACACGAGAAATGAGATACGCAAGGGATGCCAGTTTGGCTAACTTCGGAGGCAATGTTGGTCATTTAGTTAGATTAATTTCATAAGAAAATGGCAACCCTGAAGCTACGATTGCACACACATTGCAAAAATTCCTTCTCTCCTGAATCGCGTGCAAAGATTTCCGTTTCCCTTTTTTCCTCCGATGAATTAAGGATTATTTTTTTCTGACTCATCATTCAAAATCTGCTAATAGGCGTTCGCTGCATTTGCATGGATTCAATTTGAGAAATAGCCAAGACGACGATGACTAAATAAATGAAGGAGATTTATTATTGCAACTTTTTGCGAGATGAAACATCAGAATGAATGATGTAATGAAGATAGGAGAAGAAAGAGCTTTGTATACATTATAAAGTAAACATTAGGGATGCTATTTACGTCTTGTATGGCAGCCCTAATGTTTGCGTAACAAGACTTTGAAGGACGAAGAAAGAATAATATAACCGACATGCTTTGAATAATGTTATTAATACTTATAATATAACCCCGGACTCCCTGCCAAATAGCGTCATAACCTGTACAGAAAAAGTTGTTTTACCGCCTCAAAGTGTCTGTTCTAGCTGCCAAAGTGTAGCAAAACTAATGGAAGCCGACTTATGATTATACAGGTGTCGTAAAGGAGTTCCATTTTTGGATCTACCCAGGTTTTTTTTCCAGCAGGCCTAAACAACTTCCTCAAAAAAACTTTCATGGGTAGGCGGACACATGGAAGTGAGATTTTGTAGCGTTTTCAATCTCCTAAGGCAGGGTTTTTTTCTCCTTCCTCAGACGGGAGAGAGAGAGAGAGAGTTTACTTAACACCTCTGGGATTTGGGCCATGAAGCGAAAAAGAGCAGCAGAGAAAACAGAACTTAGCGAATGATGCTTCTAAAGGATTGCAAAAACAACATAAATAGGTTGCCATGCCCATTTTCAAATGTCGAGCAGACTTTGAAAACGTTTTTGCGAGATGCACAAGAGTAAATTAGCTCGTCTAGGTTTTTCTTGTTAATCGCTGGAAAATGAGTTTTTACGGCGCGACGGAACAAATCCAATGTCGTATCCTGGCGGGTAAAATAATGTATTAGAAAGTGCTCCGCCGCCGCCTGAGTCATTATTACGTGTGTTTAAAAATGCCTTTTGACGGGAATTGCCTCACTTTTCCTTGTCTAATGTATGGCTAAAAGGGGCTGGTAGAGCCCATTTTGTGCAAAAAGAGGCCCCCTTTTGAAGCCATATTTACGGCTTCCTATTGACCAAAAACGGCAGATTTTAGCCACTCTCGTGTGAAAAAAGGGATAAAACGTTCCGCTAAATCTGATGCTAAAATGTCTTATTTGTCAACCATAAAATGTTTTCCTAATCTTCTGATAGAGACGTCGTTCGTTCTCACATAAAGCCTTTTGTTGCACGATCTATTTTCGTTGAAAACATTCTTTTTTGACTTCATTTGTCCAAAATATCCGACTTTTGACGACAAAGAAAGCTTTATAAGGATTATTATTTTGCGCCATCCATTTTTCATTCAATTTAGGCAAATGTTTGTTTATTGGACTCATGGCGGGATCAGGAGCTATAAAAGAAGTCTCAGTCAAGTATCAGGGTTGCCACTATTTATTAATTATCAACTATAATTGCATGGCAACTGGCAGCCCTGATCTCACACCCTGAATGAAGCCGCTTTAATTCCTCTTTTGGAAACTGAGCTGATGATACTTTGATGATTCCTTTGGCCCTCCTATATTCTAAAATAGATACCCGCACACAGTGGTTTCATTGTTAGAATCATGGGAAAATAGCATGTAAATACAAGTATAGTTAATATTGCTGCAAGTGTAACTGACAACTGTTTTACTATATTTATTATTTATATCCAATACCAGTCCACTGTGCCACAGCTGGAGCTGTTCTGACACTTTGGCATCATCTTTGGCCACACGTTCAAAGCTCATTATTTACATATTCAGTGAGAAAACTGAGGTGGCTGCTTCTATATTTCTTCATTTTCTAATGAATCCCCCTCGCCAAAAAGAACTTTGAAACCGGAGCTGATTCATGTGCTATATGAGTGAACAAGACAGAACAAGTAACATGAGCTGTAATAGAAAGTGGTGAGAACTGTCCTCACTTCAGCTGAAACTTATTCTATCAGCATAACGGTGTTCTTCATACGCAAGTAAAATGTTCAACTTGCAGAGTATACTGACAATGTGCTGCTCTATTTCGGCACTTTCTTTTACAGTTCACTCTAAGTCCAACTAATCCCATGGCGGTATAACACGGAGTAGAAGTTGTGAAGACACGCCGATGTGACATTCCCCGGATCCCTCCTGAGGATTAGTTTTCACCGAAACTGCAATGCAGAAGCTAAAGTTGTTGCAGAAAAGAGGACACAAATTAGAACGGAAGTGATGTTTATCTCTATTGGCCTTTTCTATGACAACAAAGGCTTTGGCCTTTGCGTGCGAGATGGCGATTCGTTTTCATATCAAACAATGCAGGGAAAGGCTATAATTTGCTTATATTTCTTATACTTTCTCGCGCTCTGTCGGCTTCATGCATTAAAGAGTTTCTCTCTTTTCCCTAGAGTGGCATTTAAATATAAGAAGAAGTATCGATTAAACTACAAACTTGGACTCGTAAATTAAACAGCAGCTGAAGACGAATATCAGAATGTGAAAGAAATTCGCCTAATTGACACTTTTTAGGCCCAAGTGGTGAAGAGGGGAAATCTTTATTTTAGTGGACCGAGGCATGCAATTTTCCAGGGAGAGAGTAGAAAACGCTTGCGACATTTAAAATGCGAGAAGAGTTGAGCTAATCCCAATACATGACTGGGCCGTTTTCCCCAGCTCTTAACTCTTCTTTTGTGAGTCGGCCATATTGAACGAATCAAATGTAAATCTCCGCGTCACGAGCTAAAAAGCCTCTTCAAAATGGATCTTAGGCCATGTCCACACAACAGAAGTAGATGGCCAATGCACCACTAATGTAGGTTGCTCGATCAGTGTTCCAATTTGCAGTGTATAACAAAAATGAATGTAGCTAGGAACAAGGGTATGTAGGCTTGGCTAGGAACATTTTCCTACAAATAGTTATGCAATAATGAAACACTAAGTAGTACAAATTAAGCACTATTAGGTTATGTCATCTGGCCATGGGGTTAAACAGCCGGTCTGTTCTCCATTTGGTGTACATTTCGGCTTTACAACAAAGATGCCTTCTTCACCGCTGGAGAGCTCCAAAGCAGATTCCTTTGGAAGAAGATTCTTCTTCTTCGTATAGTGCGAGCAAGACTGGCAGTAAATCATTCTCTTGTCACACAAGCCAAAGCCACAAAAAGCAACAGGGACTCGAATGGAATAAATGAAGAAGAAGGGAAAGGGTGATGCTAGCATTAAAAGGGAAACCTACTCTACTGTACATACACTCTGCTAAATTAGATAACAAGTAATAAAAATGCTACTTTTTGTAACTGTGTTATTAGAGCCTCTGATAAGACTATTTTATGCATAAAACAGGTCTTCTGTCTGCCTCCCTCCTGTCGTCTCTGGACTATTTTTATGCCTGGCGCGACATCACATAAATTGCAAAGAAAAAGGACTATCTCAAGTTCTGCAACAATGTTGGCTATATTTTATGTACGTTATTTGTGTCGTGGAAAAAGACAATACGCGTGTTTTATACGACACCTCATTTGAGAGAGAATAAATAAAGACTTCTTTTGACTCCTTATACGGCTATCGGTTCGATATTTTACTTTAATCATCCGCCGCTTTTGGCAAAGTCTTTGCATTTTTTACTCAAAACCTTTTGTCCGTGTGTGGAATATTTGCCATGTTTCGTCTTCTTGACGAATGAGCTTTCATGGATGGGTTTTAAGGTACACAGGGATGCCTTTTAAACCCAATAAAGGCATATATGTTATCTTAGTAAAGCCATTTTTGACTTACTCCGAGTTACAAAGTAACGACCGCGGGTTAGCTATCTAGGTCTGAAACGGATTAAAGATGAATTTAAGATGCTAGTATAGTCCTAATAAGCATAATATTAAACCAGCATTCAAGGTGTATAAACCAAACCGGCATCCCTGTATTTGGCTGTCTACCTTTATCCACGTTTGACTAATCGGCCGTCTCATCCAGCATAAAATACGTCGTTGCATTAGACAAAACTGCCAATTTTGGTCTTTTCCTCCTCCTTGCTAAACACGTTTTGACCCTTCTCTGATCACTCAATCGTGGTCAAATTGTCTTATAAACACTTTTGCAGCCACATAAAACAGGTTTGAACAGAGTTTGTCCTTCGCCGTTGCCAGATACGAGAAGTGTCCGCGCGATGTCTTGAAAGACACTTTGAACAGGGTTGCCATTTATTTAGGAAATCAATCCAAATGAGAGCTAAAACGAGTAAATTTGGCTCTGAAAATAGCCAAACTGTCAACCCTGAACGGATGCTCCAGATTTTGATGAATTCTCACCATGCGGTCTGAAGAGAGGAAAAATATCCTTGACAATTCATCTCAACTTTTATCATCATTGCTCAAGGTCAAATTAGAGGGGAAACAGTTCGTTTTGGGGAGTAAAAATGCAAAAGTTGTCCGCCCCAAACATGATTATTAAAATGCATTACTGTCTAGTTTAACACCTAAAGATTCAAATTATGTTCAAATGATCTTTTTCACACTGTACAGCTGTACTAACCGAAGGATGACAGCTAATAAAATAACGTTAATCAAATGCATTAAACTCTCTTATTAATAATATTATTCTCTGTCAAGTTCAAGGATATTTTTTGAAGAAGACGAACTTTTTCTCGTCACTGATTTTAAACAGTTTTCGGACAGCTGCGATGTGTGTATACATTTCAAAAGTCTCTTTTTTTGCCTAGTAGGCGTGAAATTCGCTTCGAAAATGTCTAAAACAGATCCCTGTGTGCTAATTTTATTGTAAACGTGCTCCAAAGTGTGCATACACACCCTTTTAAGAGAAGGAAACGGCGCGATATTCAAATTTTTGGACCGAGCCCATTCGGCAATAATATGGCTTCTTAGTCAAATATCAATCAATGGATATGCCAGGCAATGGGAAATTACAACTATTTTACTTAAGATTACAGCAAAAATATGTTTAAAGTAACTTTTACAACTGTAAAAATATGTAATTGTAAAAGGCAAAAATACTATAAATGTTGCTAAGCATCTACCAAAGTTCCAAATCAACTTTCCCTGATAAATGGACAAATTAATACCAGAAGGTCACGTCTGTCTGTCTGTCACATATCATTGCATATATTAAAAACGTGTTTTAATGTATTCAATTTCCATTTCAGAACTACTCCCCAACGAGCTTCGACAAGGTCCTCAGCGTCCAGGATGTGAACAAGAAGCAGCAGGTTCAGTTTGTCATCTGGGACACCTCAGGTGAGAAGAATGACTAGGGATGCCATTTCATAACGAAATATGTAGCAAATTTGCTCTAAATATAAAGCTATAAATGACCGAATTGGGCCAAAGTGGCATCCCTGGCTAGATCAACCTCAGGCAAATGAGAAGGGTTGCCATTTTATACCGAAATGGAGCTAACTAGCTCTTAATAGAGAGCTATAAATGAACGAATTGAGCCAAAGTGGCATCCCTGGTTGAAACAACCTCAGAAGAAGAACAAGGGTTGCCATTTCACAACGAAATTGAGCTAATTTGCGCTTAATATTTAGCTATAAATGAACGAATTGGGCCAAAGTGGCATCCCTGGTTGAAACAACCTGAGGAGCCAAATAAGATAATGAACGTGCCACACGCCAATATGACTTCATTTGGGAGCAGAGAGACTTCTTTGTTTTCTTCAGTCTAGATTA
>LR142751.1:0-10070 GCA_900659605.1 Tisbe holothuriae
CAATATTTATTTCCAACTCGATCAAAAGAGTGGCTGTCATTTGGGGTGTTATTTTCATTTCGGCTATTGACACAAACCTTAATATGTCTCACAAGCAAGCTTTGGAAAATGCAGTTAATAGGGACGATTGAATTAATAAAGCTATGAGAATATTTATAACAACTACGAACGAAATTACTACCAACTCTCCGCTTAAATATTCCAAAATGAGTTATCTAACAAGGGTAAATTAGTAATGCATTTAGTAAGCACCACTATCAATATATTGCCTTTTAAAATAATTGCTAAACAGCCCTCTTTATATAATAGGGCACTCCCTGTTCAGGTTTATTGCAATAGCACACCACAAGGGCAAGTCCATGAGGGGCTGCGACAGCTTTTTGGATCACTTGAAATATCCATCCGCCAAGGCCGGGAATCAAACCCCGGCCCCCTTGAATAGAAGTGTTTTGCATGCTAACTATTCCACCACAAGCTTGCGCTTATCAATATAACATTATATTTGCTTAAAATACCCCGGCCCTGTAGAGTGTATATTGAAACCCCTTTTCACAAATACTACAGCGTATGTCTCCCTCGTTCCTTTCACCTTTTTTCACTCATTCTATCTTTTTGCGGCACCCGGAAATTGCAAAAAAAGAAAGTCCAGAAAACGTAAAAAAGTTTCCATCATTTTTTTCCATTTCTCGTGGGAATCGCAGATGAAAAGGGAAATAGACAAGCAAGGTTGGAAATGATTTCTTTTTATTGACGGGGGAGAAAATACAATAAAAGTAGTAGTTTTGCGTTCACGTGCCGGGAGCATGCAAAGGTTGTTGAGGTTCATTTCAAATGTGATTGGTTTTGACAATGCAAGGAAGGCATTTTTGGCTTTTATATGACTATTGTATTCAAATGATCTATTTACGGCGATTTTTATTTATTGTAATGAATGTTTTCGAATAAGCCTTTTATTATTCACATTGTATAAGAATAGCGTAACCATGAAATATAGCAACCTTCACTCTTCACTTTTCCGCTTTCTTCCTTCTCACAGTGGGATGGCATCAGGAATAATATACTCATTATTACACTTCTATATATGATTATTACTCCTATGATCCTCAAATTATACCCACTGTGCTCAAGGTCTCTGGCCATCATGTGTATCGGCCAGGAAAAGAGCACAAAAATGTGATATAATAATGAGCATTCTTTTGTTTCCGTACTTTTTGCATCGCAGAATAACGCTCTTCTTTGCTTCGCTGACCATGACATGGTTTTCCAACGGGCGTTCCGTAGCGAGTGCAAAACAATGGGGGCTTTCGGTATCTTCACTATAAACGACTATATTTAGCAAATTTATCCGGCTTTCGGCAGCTAGTCTAATATTTTGTGGCTAGTTCCATATAACGCCATATTTCGCGGCTCATATTATACGTCGTATATGAAGAAAATATGCTTCCTTGGTGGTAAATAATGATGGTATTATTCCGCATCTCCGTAATAAATAACATGCATAAAACTAATGGTCAAAGTAGGTCATTAAGATGTGCAAAAACAATACGGAGAAGGTTGTTGACATTTTGCGACGTCGCAGAAAAAAAGTTTTTTTCATGTTAATATTTCATCTTTTCATTATCGGATTGACATTTGAAATTTTCTTGATAATGACTTGATGCAAAAATAAAACCTTGTGAAAATGTCAGAAGTCGAATCAAAAGCAGCGTATTGGAATAAAAGCATAATTAATCATGGCTTCCTAACATCATAAAACACATTGTTGCACCAAAGTCGGCTGTCCAAATGATAAGAGTTCCCTAGCAAAAAATTGTAACTCTTCAAAAGAGCCAACAAAGACGTTTAACATATGTTTATAATCTGTACTGATACTATATATGTACACAACCTGTTAAGGGCTCTTTTGAATGCTTATTTCAAGCTCTTTGTAGAATTAAAACAAAATGATTTAGCACCTTTTGCTTCTTATCATTTGGACAGCTGAAGTGTCAGGTTAAATTAGTATTTGCATTCTGCTCTTATAATAATAATAATGGAGAGCTTCAGCCATGGTGTAAAAAGAGAAAGGAAGCTCAGCTCCGGTATTGCAAGTGGAAATTAACGATACTTGAACACGCAATACGCGAGGGTGGTGAAGTCTAATAAAGGGAGGAATGAACGTGGAATAGACGTCTAGTTTCGAGTTTACTATTACGTGTATTACTAGTGATCCCTTATTGTACATTTTTGGGCACTACCTTTTGGTTCATTCACTAGTACGCCAAATTCGCAATTTTTTATCATCATGTCGCAGGGGGACTTTGAACCCATCACCTTCTGGGTCGTAGTCGAGCAACTTGCGAATAATTATGGCTACCACGGCCTCCCTTACAATGCATTATAATGCGTATTACTTTATAATACGAGTAATTGTGTGTATTAGTCTAAATTCAGAGCATATTTTATAAAAGACTTAACAATACATATTATGGTGCTCTGCATGGGGTTAATTATGAATATCATGCATACAGACCACAAATACCTTTTATAATAAATAGATTCCGTTATGTTTTTGTTATCCATACACGCCATTATACACCCCCAGACTGACTACTCAAGTTCACGGGCTCCGTTTTATACATGTTTTTGACGTCGAAAGATGTTTTCACAGCATAAAATATGCTTATTTTATGCGGGTAGCAACTTTTCATTGTTGTCTTGCTTAGAACGAAAACAGACTAAAAAGTATCGCTGAAGCATAACTTAATGGACTCTTATGCGAAATTAAATTGGTTCATTATGAAACCTTAACTATAGCCAGACGTCGATAATTTATGTCGCATTTCAGCTGTCCAAATGATAAGAAGCAACAGGTGCCAAATTTGGTTGTTCTAATTCTACAAAGAGCTTGAAATGAGCATTTGAACAAGTCCTTTACCTATTATGTACTCTTATAGTATCAGTACAGAGTATAACACATTCATCAAACTTATTCAGCGGTTCTTCTAAAGAGTTACAATTTTTGAAAGAGAACTCTTATCATTTGGAAAGCTGATATTTAGACCAGTCTCCAGATGTAGTTTTGGCTGCCAGTTCTTCTCTTTTTATTATCAGAAGTCTGAATCATAATAGGGGGACAGAAATAACATGGAAAAGGGAAAAGAAAGGCTAGTAATAGTAGCAGGAGGGAAAAGTTTCCTCTCCCATTTACGACCGGCTAAAAATGAAAACATCCCAGAGGTACAGGGTGTGGCTTAGTATATTTCACATTATATAATAAACAATTAAGTTTATATGATAATTTTGCATTCTTACTAGTGCATGTTACAGGGTACGGCTTAGAAAATGTCACAAATATAATATACAGTTAAGTGTATATGATAATTTTGCCTTCTTACTAGTACATGTTACAGGGTGAGCCTTTATATTTGGACTACTGTATATTTATGTGTAATCAACAGTTTCGATGAACTTCCTGTATAATTGAATAATCAAAGTTTTGGTGACATTTTAAAAGCCACACCCTGTCCCGTTTTGAATAGAGCGGCAACTCAGTGGCAGACAATAAAGCTATAAAAGCTGTTTTGTTCAGAAGTGTCTTAAAGAGAGGGAGGAAAGAAAGAAAGAAAGAATGTTGCCACTGTTTACAAGATCAAGAATGCAGATATAGAGCTCAGTTTACACTATAAAATAATACATATTTGTCGAGCAGGCATATCACGTAAACTAGAAAATCTATATTTTCTCTCTCTCTCTCCTCTCTCCAGACCTTTCGTGATTGTAAATGAAGATAATAATCCAATAACGGACTAAAAAGTCAGTTGATTTGTCTGACTCGGCTCGTCAAATTTGCTTTTTTCCAGAGAAAAATCAATGATTTCAGTTTATTTTTAAAATCATGCAATGTCGCGTTTTGAAGAGTCAGAAAGCCATGGATAAAATATGTTATTTTTTGCTCACTAATGCACAATCTCGTTATTTTTATGCCATTACTATTAATATATCCGATAATATCGGCTTTTATCTTACATACACAACAAGCATCCTATGTTCGGATGAAACGAAAGCTAATCTCGCTTCAGGCGTTTTATACATACGCACAGTATGATCTTCTTGTGTATAAAACAATTGTTTTAACCACTCCCTGCTGTGCACAGTGGTTTTATTGTAAATAAATATAATAATATGCCGCTTAGCACATAATTTAGACCACTGTGACAATATAATTATATCCCATGCCATACCACTGTGCCCTCTAATGCACCTCATTGTGAGATGAAACAAAACAAGTGGCCTAGAAGAGATCGTCGTTTCCTTCCAAGATAAAGAAGCTGCTTTCACGTGTGCATGCTCTTAAGATATGCGTTGTAGTATTAAGGACTGCAGTGTGAACGAGTCAAGTATTTGTATGCAAGTATGGGGCACTTGGACCTATGGGGCACTTGGACCTATGGGGCTTTAAGATTGCATACAAGTATAATGCACTTGGACCTATGGGGCTTTAAGATTGTATACAAGTATGGGGCACTTAGACCTATGGGGCTTTAAGATATATTCCATAGTCTTCGAATAGTATTAAAATAGGTGATATAATACAATAATGGTTACTGGTCTCTCCCCAAGTAAATGCTTTTAAATGCAGTGTCACTTTGTTTTATTTCTATCTGAGAGGAAGTCCCCTTGAAAAATAAATCCCGATCCAACCCCACTTCTGCGAAATGCGAATGTAGCTTTCTGCTTTCACTCTCCCCTAGATCCACCCTCTTTAGTATCACCATTTCCTTATGCGCAGCGGCGACCATGGATAGCTGCTGAAGCAGCCAAAGGGCTTCCCGCTGAGAGATAGATCTCTACACGCCTCTTATAAGCTACACAGGGTTGCCAGTTTATAAAGCTTTGATTTGATCAAACATTCAAAGTAGTTTTAGGTCTTACACAAGGCGGGTTTAAAGACTAAGTGATATGTCGACCCTGATTTAAGCTGACTTCCCAAGAGGAAATGTTCGCTATTCACAAGACCATAGAATGAGATTCAAAAGAGAGGTCAATGCGAGCATTAAATTGAGCGACGACAATTTCCATTTTCAAGAAATCATATTCGGAAGCTGAATCACTTTCATCCCCTCTGTATGCAGCTCATTCCTTTTCCAATTTTCCTCCTCACTTGTTCCGCCTCCGAGGAGTCTTCTCCTCCGAGGAGTCTTCTCCTCCGAGGAGTCTTCTGCATCTCTCTCCTCCGAATTGATAGCAGTCTGATGGACAATCAATGAGAGACCATCTCTCTACTTAGTTTTACTCTACGGATTGTCTTGCTTGTGTTTATTTACGGAATAAGACACGCGTCTGGGCGGAAGGGATGCCATTTTATTACATAAAACAGTGATTTTATCATGTAATAATACGGATAATTATGATATTTGATGACAAAATGGCATCCCTGGATTGTCAATCATTCCACGATTGAGTTATTTCTGCTGCTGCAGCCAGTCGATATAATTCCCTTCGTTTTTATTTTACGGTCACTGGAGATAATGACAATGTTTTCAATTAAATGATAAAAAGAGGATTATCGGTCTTCATTTCGTGCAAATATCTTCCATATTATACGCGTGCAAAATTGAATAGATATTAATGAAATATGTTCGAGTACCAATATTAACATGATGAAGCGAATATACTTTTGGATTATATCGAATATTGGCATCAGATGACATAAAATGTAACATTAAACCTGCTTAAAAGGGACAGTTGTGCAGAAAACATACATGTCCCCTGGCATAAAATATGCTAAACAGCCAATGGATTACAATTGAAAGTAACTCTATTATGCTCATAAATGTCAGTTAATCGTTTGCAAAAATAATCCTAGAATTAGGAAAACGTTAAATTTTCCTTTCCCATACTTACTAAAAGTAACTCAAAAATGCATTTGTAAGGCATTTTCGGCTGCAATTGTAATCGTAGATGTAATTTCCCAATGTAATGCTTGATTCGTAAGTACAATCCGACAAGTGCCATGAACACACTGTTTAAAGTGCAGCAGCGCTCTCTTATATGTTATTATATCGGATTATATGAAAAAGCTGAGTGCACTTCTCCCGAGTTAATCCTCCTCGGATGTGTTTTGAAAAGTAAGGATGCATTTGGCAGGATATCGCTATCGATCGGATGAAGAAAAATAGAGAAAGAGAAAGAAAAGTTACCTTTTAGATATTCAAGGGAGAGTGCTTTTGTGTGCCGCCGGAAATAGAGGGGATGAGTAAAAATGACCTACTTTTATTCGTGTATGCCCTTTATATGCATAGTTAGGTAGGGGATTAGCTATGAAAAGTACATCTGTATAACATAACTATTGTATCAATGTAAGTAAATGTTAAATGCATTGAAGGAACTCTCTTTTCATATTATACAGAAAAAGATGTTACTTCTACTTCCCAATAAGTATATTGAAGGGGGGACGTGGTAGCCGTGATCGCAAGTCACTTGTCCCTGCAGCCCAAGAGGTTGCGGGTTTGAATCGCCCCTGCGGCAAATTGCTTTCATTACGTGTCTGGTGAATGAACCAAAAGGTAGTGCCCAGCCTGAGGGTAACACCAGGGATGATCCAGCAAAAAAGTATATTGAAAGTATCTTTACCTTGTGTAAAGATGTTACTTTTCCTCCCATTTTTGCCATAACGTCTATTATCTACACATCATAAAAGTTAACAAGGTGCAAGAAAAGGGTCTGAGACGTGCAAACGTGCCGAATAAAATAAGCCTTCCAATCATCATAACTCTCAAGATATCACACATAATGTCAGAGATTCAGAATGAAAGCAAAACATGTTGTATATAACACAGTGTTTTCTTTGGATAATTAATTGTTTTGATCATAATACCACTGTGAACAGAAGCAGCTGTGCAGCCAGGGTCACTGTACTTGCATCGGTCAAATCCCTGCCTTCCCTTTAATTAGAAAGACGCCATCTGTGCAGATTCAAACACTTATAATAAGCACTCATTAGAACAAAGAATGGTCACTTCGCTAATACACATATAATCTTTACTGATGTTATATAATCTGGGGGGAAAATCGGGTACAACACCCTCATATTATTATTATGCTGCTTTCTTCCCCCTCGTCTCTCACATGGCCACATCCGTCATACTTATGTATGAAAGCTGTTCGACCCCTCAGCACAGTGGTTTCCTAAGCTGATTCATGCAATTCGACTTTAAGTATCTTTGCTTATTATGTATTATATGCTTATTTTGTGCACATATTATATTATATAAGGAAGGTTAATTTTTTATGCTATTTCTTATGCTATTTCTTATGCTATTTCTGTTGCTATTTCTGATGCTATTTTAATGCTATTTTTGGTGCCATTTTTAGTTGAGTTTATAAATAGCATCAAAAATAGCATCAAAAATGAACCAAAAGTAAGTCTTCCTCTTTGAGTGCATATATTGGGCCACTGTGCCAAACCCAACAAGACTCCCAAAAGCGATTAAATCACCATTCTCATCGGGCGTATACAATGTTAATACAGCAGCACTGCTGTCCAAATGATAAGAAGCAAATCTGATTGTTCTAATCCTATAAAGAGCTTGAAATAAGCATTCAAAAGAGTATGTTACCTGTGGAGTCCTTTTATAGTATTAGTACGGAGGCATAAATAATTCGCTAAAAGTCTTCATTGGCTCTTTGGAATAGTTTCAATTTTGGCTAGATAGCTCTTATCATTTGGACAGTCGAGCAGCAGTCTGCGCAACACCATCATGTATCATTCATCAATCGCAGCAGCTCTCTTCAAGTTCGAATATATCAAGGGGAAAAAAGACCAAGCTGTTGTTCTCTAACAGATTGGAATAATGTTTTAAACGTGTTTTAAACATTGTTTTGGTGCTCAGGTGTCTTCTCTTTATTGTGTCAAGGTCTATTTTGTCTAGGGAATATTCTACTAGCATGGCACAGTGGAATTGCATAGGGAAAAAATAATAACTTACTAGATGAACAATATGAAAGTGGGCATGGGTATATAGTAGATATTTTTAATTGCTATGAACCATGGAATCAGCCCACTGTGTCTAAGAAGAAGGAAGAATACTTTAAAGAATAACAAGTTTTATTCTGATCAGTCAAGTTGGAGGTTGACAGCAATGCAGCTGGGGTCCCAGAAAATACTTGAAGCAAAAAAGTGGGACTTTGTTATTGACTCTGTTGCTCTTTTTATGCATAAAATTTCTTAGAAGCAATCACTTTAATAACTAAAACCTTCTTTAAGCAAACACTGGCAAAAGAGCAAAAACCAGAACAGTGGGAAAATGCAATAGCTTTTCCACCCCTCCTCCTTATTTTCCTCACACCATCAGAAGATAAGATATAAATGCACCCTGCCTTGACATGTAGAGGGGGAAATAAGCCCTGGAAAATGGGCCAATGATCTCTTGTTGATAGCTGAGTATTATTATTATTAATAAGAGGCTCTCTAGGACATGTATGTCTGCTGCTTGTTTGTTGGCCTGTTTTCCTTGACTTGTTTGGGAGCCACAAGATGATGGTTTTAAAAAGGAAAGGGAGGGGGAGGGAAATTAACTTTGGATGCACTTTATGGAGAACTGTTGCAAAGCTACCTTGCCTTGTCTCAATGCATTGTTTAATGCAATTTTTTAAAGATAAGCTCATGTTTTGCACCCAAGACATAGAAAAGTAATAATATGTATATGCCGGCATTAGACTTTTCTTGCGGGCCGCCACAGCCACTTTTTGTGGGTAGAGCATTCAGTAGCAGTCAGCCTTGCTTGGTTTGTCTCTTTTTGTGCTTTTTACTCCCTTGAAGAGAGGAGCATGTTCTACTTCTGCTGAAAAGAATATTACGACTGCTTGGGGTGTGGTTTGTGCTTTTGCAGCTTTTTATATAACTGGAAAAGTTTTGTTGGGTGCAATGAGAGAAGAGTTGGAAGGTTTTTGTATAATTATGTGTTTGGCTTACAGAGGTTTTAACAGAGAGGGCAAAAAGTGAACATGTGCATTTGTTAGTGAAGCTCCAGAAATCTTGAAAGGAATTTGTATATAAATTAACTAATAGGGACTTCTTCCATTAAAGCTTTAACCATATTTCAGACTGCATTTAATTCACTGGGGATTTGAATCCCCTACAACATCAAGACAATAATAGAGTGTTTCAATACAAATATAATAAAATAAATTATAGGTTTAAGTAGTTTTCTTCCATGAAATGTTAAGCCATGTTTAAAGCTGTACTTTTCACTTATAAGTTCATGATTTCACTTCATGGAGACATTTCAAATTTAAACTGCAGCTGAGGGTCAAGAACTTTCTTCTGCAGATGTTGTAAAACATTTTTGTCATATTTTTACAACTTTCTCCTCACTTTAGGAGATAAAAGGGACTTTTTGGTAGAGGAAGGGGGAGTGAAAGAGGCAATAAATCTCACGCGTTTAGAGAGATATTCATCTTTTGGACCATTGGACAAGGAGAGAACCCCGGAATAGATGGCTGCTTACAGAGAGGAGAAAGTGTTAAATGTATCAGTAAAAGTCTGAGATTCAAAATTTCCAACTGCTCTGGGAGGCTTTTATAGCAAACAGTCATGTTGTAATGGTTCCAAAGAAGGTAGTTTTTTAATATTTTTCTGGCATCCCTTCTTATATATTTTTGGGCACTACCTTTCAGTTCATTACCAGCAACGCCGTGCTAGCAATTTTTCATCATCATGCCGCCGGGGAGGTTTCGAACCTGCGACTTTCTGGGTTGCAGCCGGACGACTTGCCAGCACGGCTACCCCATCCCCAGAAGGAAGTTATTTTGACATTCTATATTTTGTCTCATTTATCTTCTTTTCTCACTTTTAATCCCAAGATGGCGCACATTCAGTTTATAAAACATCTTATTGCAGCAGCTCTCCATCCTCTAAATAAAGCCTTCTATCATAATATTCCTCTCACCAGCCTTTCTCCAGAGATCAATACAGTGCCTAGAGTTGGGCATACGCCCAGCCAAGGCAGAAACGGGCCAACACTGCTCTGGGCTGTCTGTGGGCAGCTGATTTTAGCGATAAAGCCTCTGCCTGGGCTGGTGGAGCT